>VYZU01089523.1:0-17585 GCA_013401355.1 Ceyx cyanopectus
GAGCTTATCTGGAGTTCAGTGTCATTCCATTTATAAGTACCAGATTTGGTTTATTTCAAACATTCAGACTCAATTTACAAATGATACTTTAGAAATAGAAAAATTATTGTCTTTATGAGGAGCAAGGTGTGACCTACTTAGTGAGATCAAAGCGCAAGATTTCTTGTGGGCAGTGATATCTTGAAGGATAAGATTTTCTATAGTATTCAAATGGTCTTTGAAAAAGAAGGATCCTGAAAAAACATAGAAGAGCCCACTGCATAATTGGAGGTTTGGCAAAACTCCTTTGCAGTAAGGTATTTAAAAGGTTAATTTGTGTTCTTTGGCTAAAAGAAAGGTTATTTCCTTGTTATCTAGAAGATACGTGTGGGTACTATTTATAGTAATAAGGATATTTTTATTATCTCAATAGATAGTACAGTAATATCCATTTGTTTGAAACTAGCCCAATTCACACCACAAATTGGATACATATTTGAAGAATGAGTATGATGAGCCATCACAAGAGATCAATTCTGACTAGTCATGTCCAATTTAAATATTTACTCAGAGCTGATGTTCAGACGGGGGCTACAGTTTTGGCTTAGAAATTACTGAGTGAAATTCTTTGAACCATGTTATCTTTAAGATGAACTCAGATGATACTATTAGAATCATTATATAGTGTTAGGGGTTGGAAGGGACCTAGAAAGATTAGGTTTTTTAATGAAAAAATCTTTCATTTAGAGAATGAAAAAGGAGGAACAACCCCTTTTCTATAACTGAACATAAAATCAGATTACATATTTGATGTTCTGGATGACTGGATTTGGCTCCTGTACCAAGTACTGGATGGTCAAGAGATACTGCACAAACTTCTGCACTGGAACCCTTATATTCTGCTTAACCTCATTAAGTTTTTCTACTCCAAATAAATTAATAATAAACAGAGACAAAATCCAGGCTTTGCCTTTGTGTCAAGTAAGAGTACAATCTTTTTTTTTAATTAGTGAAAAAGGAGCTCCAAGACTTGTAAAGCATGATAGAAACTCCTCTTATAGAGTTATTTTTTTACTCATTTATAGTAGCTTTCAGCATAGAAGCCTGAATGTGAAGGCAAAGGGCTTTCCTGGCTGCAGGTACAGGGACTGTTATGATGGCAGCTATGTCAGGGGAGCCAAGACATTGGATTCAGTTCCTGTGGCATTGAGCTGGTTGGATTAGGGCTGGCAGGAGGTTACTGGGATGGCAGAGTAGTCAATCTGTCCCAGCTGAAAGCTATGTTAATTACCAACCTGGGCTGATGTGAACTCATTTCAAATTACTGTTGTCGTCTGGAAGAAAAACATTTACATAAAATTTTATTGTCCCCAATTCATAGCAGCTTCATTTGTATCTACAGCCCATAACCAGTTCATTAAATTTTCATGTAACTGTGGGAGACAATAATAACACTTCAGTGGTGATAAATCAAATCTCTTTGGGCCTGAAAGCTTTTTAGCAGCTGTCCTCTGCAGTTATGCAGGCAAGAGGAGTTATTAGGCAGGATTGTTTGGCTGAATAAGAAGAGTTAAAATAAAAGTAGGACCTTTGGATACGGTCTTGTAGGTGCAAACTTCATGGGTTTTAAGCACTGAAGAAAGTTCTAAACCTACTTCTGCTATCTTTAAGCAAATTTAGTCATAAATTTGCAGTGTAAATATGCCTTCTGTTTTTAAATCTGTTTTAAAGAACTGTGATTAAAATTATGACAGGTTTGCAACATACATTATAAATTTATAGAATTGCATCTGTAAATAACCATGAGATTTTGTGTTCCAAGTCTGCGGGAAAATCAACGATACCTACACCTGAGAGGTGTTTGCTACTCTATTCTGAAATGGCTCATGACAGGCACTTGATGATGTCTTTAAGTGTATCCCTTCTAGTATCCATTTGGTCTTAAAGCTAGCTTTAAAAAACAAACAAACAAACAAAAACCAAACAAAAACCAAACTGCAAAACCCAGGATTCTGCCTGGCTAAACATTAAGCATGTTGTTGCTCTTCCTTGATCTCTGTCCTGTTTATAACAGTTTTCATATATTTGAAGGCTTCAAATGTCTCCCTTCAGTCTTCCCTCTCCTAGACTAAACAATCACTACAATTTCAACCCTCTTCTCAGAGGTTCCTTGTGATGAATCTCTTATGTGTCTCGATGATCTCTTCTGGCCTCTTTCCAGTCTGTCAGTCTCTTTTAGAGGGGCAGTGGAGCTGGCACACAGCGCTCTCTCAAGCTTTCTTGCTTGGAGGTATTTAAGGAACAAGCTGACATGGTGCTTCACAATGGGCAGGTACATAGGGGGCTTGTTTTTTTTGAATAGTTGGGTTTTTAGGTTGTCGTGGTCATGCTTGGACTCGGTGATCTAGGATGTCCTTTCCAGCCATGATTATTCTGTGATTCTACCTGATGCCTTACTCTAGTGGTGAGCAGGATGGAATAATTACAATCTCTGTCTTACATACGAAACATGTAATGCATTCCTGACGGACTTCAGATTCTCCTTAGTGTCACATTACAGGGGTGTGCAGTTTTGGTCTACTGTAACTCCTGTTTCTTTTCTGCAGTACAGTTGCATAGCAAATTGATTGACCTTTTATATTTAGGCATTTAATTTCTCCTTTCTAAGCACAGAACTTTTCAGCCAACTTCAATGAATGTGATCTTACTGATTCAGTCTATTTCTCCAATTTACCGAATGTACTAATGCTGCTGTATTTGTCAAACATCAGGTCAGGCTCATGTCAGAAGGTGACCCTCATGGGAGTCATTATCATCAAACAAAATACTCATATTCAGGCAACTGACATATATATCCTCTGGGGTATTACCTGCAGCCTTTCAATTTTCTAATCAAATACACTTTTTGAAAGACTGGCTCATCTTAGTGAATCTTTAGTGACATATTTGTGTTGGGTGCGTGCCCATAAATCAGCTTAAGGACTGTCAGAATCTAACAAGCAATATGGCACATTTATAGGGCAGGATACAAGTATGCAGTAAATCATATTCATGCTTAATTTTACAAATGTTCAGCTGGCTGAATTTGGTATTTAAAAATATGTCCTCTCTCACCTAAACAAAGGCAGGCTAAAGGCTTAATTGCAGCTGAAGTGGAGCTTTACAAGACCACAGAACTTTACCATAGTTGGTATAAGCTTTAGGAATATCTAAAACAAATCATAAAGGTATTTAAATGAAGTTGTGTGGAGTAAAAAAAAAAATACTAGCCAGTGACATTTTCTTAACTGTACAGTTAACGAGGATAAAAATCCTCAGCTTTGAAATAAAATGAAACCTTAAGAAGCAGTTTCTTATCTGGTGTACATCTGCATCACTGCACTGGAGACAGTGGGACCATGTTAATTTATACCAGTTGAAGAGCTTGCCCAACATTTCATGGCCTTTACAGTTCCTAGATGTTTCCTTTTAAAATAAATATTTACAAATTCTTGTAAATATAGTGCTGAGTGAATTGTGCCAGAACAACAGCCATGGAAACAAAAGGTCACTTCTAAATCATAGGAAAGCAAACAGCAGTGGTGCTATGTACCAAATTTCTATGCCACCATGTTTCTACCACACCTGTAAAACCTCTCCCTGGATAAAAGCATTATCTAGCCTCTCTGGTGTCTTCCATTTGTGGCTTCTCTACTGAGTCTTTTGCCTGTTCCTCATCCGTAATAAAATACACCTAAAGAATCTGTGACAGGTGCTGGAGAGCTGCCACCACATCTGAAATGTCTGATGAGCATAAAGCCATGGCATGACCTTTCATTAAGGTCATCAGTAGTAGATCATGGACTGCATGTTGCCTTGGTTTGAAAGATCTGCTGCTACAGATTGTAGTTTCATTGACCAGAAAAAAGGAAATTAAGACCCCTGTATAAATAGGAGTTATGTATCTGTCAGATGGCTGTAATACAAAAATTTCCACATATTTGTTATGTTCATATATAGGTGTAAATATAAATGATGGTGAAGTTGGTATTTATGTATTATTTGGTTCAACTCCTCTGTTTAAACATAGGGCGCCCATGTTTGGGGGTGCTGGTGTTTGCCACTGGTCTTCATACAGCTAGGCAGTTTTGTGGCTTCTCACTGCGCAGAGGAAGACATTTTGTAGTTAAAATGTAGTTTAGATTGGTGTGCTGAATGATCAGCAGGAGTTCCCTTAGATATTTTTTTCCTATTGCCTATCCCTTCTCTGTTAAAAATCTGCCTCCATTTCTACCTCCATGGTCATTCCAAGCCCCGACTGGAGCCACTACTAATAGTC
The DNA here is from genome assembly GCA_013401355.1 of Ceyx cyanopectus. Taxonomy (NCBI): domain Eukaryota; kingdom Metazoa; phylum Chordata; class Aves; order Coraciiformes; family Alcedinidae; genus Ceyx; species Ceyx cyanopectus. The sequence continues at coordinate 4,298 of VYZU01089523.1, forward strand.
AAAACAGTCCAATAGACAATATTCCCTCTAGACTACTCATGTATATAGCCTGTTTCATATAAGCTACCTGCATGAGAAGTGTGTCAGATGAAGGCTGCTAAGTGTACATACTATCCACTCCAGCTATGTATAAAATCTAATGAAAGACTCTTTAACACCTCCCTGCCTGGAACTCATTAATGCTTTTGAATAACTCTGTTATGAGAAATCTTGGGGGATTTGTTTGTACAAATAATGAGAAGAAAATGGAGAGTAATGAACAAGAGTGGTATTTGTCTAGCATTAAATGGAGGGTGCAGCTTGTTTTGAATGGCACAGTAAACTTGATTTCATTATTTTTATGATCATCTAACTGGTATGTGGTCGATAGAGGTCCCTCCAACCTCTTTCTTAGGCAATCATGTGGACAGCATTTTGAATTTTACAGTAGCTAAACAAAAACAACAAGGAATTCAGATGTCTTAGTTGGTTATGTCAAGACAATGAGAAAAGGATCGCCTGTGCTCCAGTTTTATTTCGCTTCACCTCTGTAAAAATGCTAAGCCTTGGTGACGTAAACCAGTTAACACCAGAACTGTTGTTTCATATACTGGAGCTCTGTGTGAATGAAGGCAGCTTCACAGAAACGTGAAAGTTGTGTTAGTGACATGGACAGGTTTTCAGATGCACAACACATTTCTGTGAATACAAGGAACTGATGTTGAAGCTACAGAGTTTACAACACTGGGATTGAAGAATTAAGATATGATGGAAGGAAACAAAAATATCAACGAGTAAAGGTAACTTTTGTCTTGTGTTTCAATAAATTAAATTGCCTCTAAAAGGAAAGCCAGTGGACAGAAGCTGAAGGAACCAATTCTGCTCATCTTGGTGAATGATTGGTCCTCAGCAAAGAAAAATGTTTCCAATCTGGGCTTTTCTCAGGTTATGCATAATTTCCCTATCTGGCAGTTTCTGTTTTAAGAAAACATATTTGTTGCTTTTTGTTGTGGTCCAGAGTAGAAAAGACAACACAAAGCTTCAGTCATCTTGGGTGGAGGCCATGCCTCTTGCCAACCCTGAGCCTGTAACTCAGCTGGTCCCTTCCACCCAGCTATGGTTCCCTTCAGTCAACAGTATTACAATTACAATAGAAACTTCTCTGGGCCAGAAGACATGTACTTGCTTTGAGAAAGGGCTGTGTGCCAGGTTGTTCTTGTTGGGAATGTTATGCTCTACCTGCTCGTGGTTTGGATTATGGAAAGGTTTTTATAGCCGGCTCCTGGCAGAAATACAGACATTTCCATACTTCATGAGTTTGCTGAGCATGATAAATCATTACTGGAGAGTGGCTCAGCTAAAAAGCTTTTCTCTGTAGGACTCTTATTTGTAGTGCTTTAAAGGAGTCATCTGGTGAATGGATGGGAAGGGTCAAAATTCACCAGTTATTCCTCTAGATGGGAAATGGTGGAACTTCCACAGTGGTTTCTGCAGTTCTGACACTGTAATGTCATAAAGCAGGTCTGTTTTTATTTCCTAAATCAGAATTTGGTGCTGGATTTGCTTTTAATTGATGTATCTAATCTATGGGCTGGATTGAAAGTTATTTCTCATACTTTTTTTTTTAAATACTTTTTTATTATTATTACTTTTATTATCACAAATTGGTAGGTTAGCAGATGTAGTTAATATTTTGCAGGAACAGCTGAAATGAGATTTACCCATGCTACAGTGCGTATTGGCATTGGAACTAGACCACCAACATCTTTTTTTTTAACAGGAATGCTAGGAACAAAATAGATTTCAGGCCAAGATTTGACTTTGAAAAGAGGAAAGCGATCATTATTTATAGTAGAATGTAGCTTGGGTTTGAAAACATTTCCTTTATAATCAGTTATAGTTAATGCAGGTTGCTGAAGAAAGAAAATATATCCGTCACAAAGGAACACATGGGAAATAATAAGCTTATTAATAGAATGCATGAAACCTGTTCTCCTTTTCATGAAAGAAGGGCCTATGCTACACTGAATAAAACTTTCCTCTTTGCATGCTGATGTGTTATCCATGTATTGATGTTACTGCTTCATTAAGAAATGTAGCATTTGAATCTACATTCTGGCAGCAGAAGCCCTTTTTTACAAAAAAATTCGTCTGAAAAGTGAAAGAGTCAGCAGACCTGTTTGTAAGAAAGAAACAGAGAATCTTAAAAAGTTTGAAGTTTTCTTAAGTTGAGCCCATTTTTCATTAGTGTGTTTTATGGTGAAATTTTAATTTCTTGCATTAACTTTGCACAGCACAATGTTACAAAAAATTTTGCCTGAGTATGAATCAAAATCCACTGCTGTAAGAAAATGTTTTCCAAAAGGTAGATGATTAACATGGATATTTAAGAGTTTGTAAATATTTTTCATTGATGTTGTATGTGTAGCATCCAGCATTCACAGAATTCACTTCCTGGAAAATGTTAGATAGAGACTTCAAAAGTTACAATAACTTCCCAATATGTTCACTTTTTAAAAAATCTTAGAGCCATAGTATTGTCTTAATGCTGATTTCTCTGACACATCTGTAAATGGTGTTACATTTTACTCATCCCATGCAACAGAAGAACAATTAAGTTCTGAACAGGAGGATGTGTGGGGGGGAGTTGGGACAAAGCGAACACTGTGTTTAAAAACAAACTGAAAAAAAAAAACCAAAACATTTTCTTCAGTGCCCAGGCAGAATTTAAATAGAGAAATCCTGAAAACATTAAAAGAAAGAAGAAATTGAAAAAGTCTGTTGGGAAATACATTTTTATTAATGCTTTTGGATTTGGAAAACAAGCCAATTCACTTCATCCAACCCAAAATCTATGAATTGGAGCACTCAACTGGGCTGGTAGGATGATATTGACATACCAAATCACTTCCAGGATCATGTTGTAAAGCTAGTAGGAGCCCTGTTTTGATGTAGGTTGGGTCCCGTTTCTGCCCCCACAGCTGATCTGCAGTGTGTTAACAGCCAGCACAGTGTTTGGGATGGAGTCAGACTTTACAACTGGGTTATGGACCACAGCCTGGAACTCGGGTAGCTCTTGTCTCAGGTGTGTGCTCCAGCCTGCAGGTCACAGCTCATGCAAGGGCTCTGCATAAGCTCTGAGGTGTGGTGAGTGCAGCATGGCTTTGTTCTTACCGATACACACAGTGCCTGTATTTTTAAAAAACTATTGCAAAGAACCTGTTTGGGAAGAATGCAGATTTCTTATCTGTTTGTTCAGCTGTGTGCTCAGACTGAACACTGTTTCATTCTGATTTGGGTTTGGGCTGCTCCATGTGTTGTATGAACCAGGTGTGCAACCAGCTCTTGCACTTGCTAGTTGCATTCCTTACTAGTAATTTTCAGTTGGTCACTCTTACGTTGTCCCAGTCCCATTACTCTTCACAGTTCAGTTTTTCTGAGAAAGTAAATGGCTCCCTGCCCATATTGATTAGCACAGGAGCTTCATCCTAGGCAAATATAAATGTAAAAGGTAAATTCATCCTAGGCATATTCATGGATCACAGACAGCTCTGATAATTTATGGGCATGGCTACACTTTGTGTCAAGTTTTATTTAGCATGATAAAGTCAGAATGCATGCGGGTTAGAAACTTAGCTATGAAAGTGCTGTGAATCTCCTGTTTCTGCAAAAGTAATCCAGCAGCGAGATGGGCAATTACTATTTCTTTTTTAAAGAAACTATACAAATTAATTGTAAATGATGCACAGTTGGGATATTTGTGAAGCTTTCATTACATTGCTGAGTGTCTTCTGTGGAAGGCAGACAAAGGCTTACTTGTTCTGAGTTTACAAAGGGAGCCTGCTGCAGTGTTGCAATGGAAAGTAGATTTGGATGGGTAGGAGGACTGCAGGAAATAACAACAAAGCAACAGTATACAGTAATCAGCATAAAGGAAGAAGCAAAGGTGCAGAGCTTATGAAAGGAGAGGGAATAACTTTTCTAGCAGCTTCTGAAGTAGCTATGACATTCATTCTTCTCTGTTGCTTGTGGGTGCTGTGATGGTGGGTCCCCTGGCACTGGGAGTCACTGTGACGTCTACATCATCACTTCTTTTGTTCACCGTAAACCCATCAGATTGAATTGAGCAGGCTCGAGCAGAGCAGCTAAAGGACCAGGTGGCATTGCTGTTGAGGATGTTTGGCAGCTTGGCTTTTCTTCCGAACTGGAGTAAAACCAGAGTAATGCTTTGGAAGTCAGTCATTGGCTTAAAATTAGTATAATTCTTTTCTGTGTCTTATCTGGCTCTTGTTTCCTTCCAGCTCTAAGTGTGTAGTTTGCCATAGGAAAAGGACTAGCAAAACCAGCCAGTATAATAGTTATTGGTTAGTAACAGAGTCCTGGAAATCTTCTGACTTCAGTAATACTTTTTAAAGTATAATTAATTCCTGCTACTCCGCTTTGTCCATAATCACGTGAAATGACTGAGTTTATTATTAAGGAGTCTCTAATACTTTTAGAAACCTGATTCTGCACTAAGTCAGGAAGATGTATGTGCTTTAAATCTGTAGTAGATCTGGCTTGGATCAGAGGAGGGAGATTAACAGAGCCGTATCTTCACTGAGCAGCTGAAAGTGAAGTAAAACAGTCCCTGTGTGGTTGCTGCGGCTCATGATTTACAGGGCTGAATTCACAGGGCTGCTCCTGCTGCTGAAAACGCACGCTTTCAACCGCTGTTGATTTTTGAATTAAAAAAATGCAGCTCTGTACACAGTTTACTTTATTGCTAGAGGGCAGGGAAATATAGGTAAGAGTCGTTAATCCCCAGCAGGCTGCTGGGCAGGCGAACAGACATAGATGACAAAAGTTAATTGGAAACATGAGCAGTTTAACAGAAAACATATTTGTGATAATTGAGAGAGTAACGTCTCCAGAAAGGAAACTCTGCAAAGAGAAACTTCAGAGGAGAAGTGGCCACTGGTAGGTGAGTGTGAATTTTCAAGCTCTCTTTAAGCTCTGAACTAATTTTTTAACAAGAACAAATAACATTAAAAGGAACTAAATAAATCAAATATTGCTTTCTCTGGGGAGGGGGGGGTGGGGGGGGCTGAGCAGTTACTGCCACTAGTTTCTCTTACAGCTGGTTTAAGATGTGTGCTAATACTTAACTTGGTTCATTGCATAAGGGCACAATTGGTTTTATTTTTGTACATGGAGCTTTCTACCTTTTGTACATGAAGAACTCATCCAATCCTCAGAAACTGAAAGGACTTCAGTTTAAATTTTTTCCTTACTCTTGCATTTTTTTATGTTTGAGGTTTTTCTAAGAATCGGACTCGGACAGCAAGTATTTTGCCAAAAGCAGGGAACCCTTAGTTAGAAAATAGTGCTGTGTTTTTTGCTAATGAAAAAGTATTATGAACTTAATAAGGGAGAACACATTACAAAACACATTTTGGTTTGAATTGGAAGATATTTTTTTCTCTTTTCATGAAACAGCAAGTAAATGTAAATTACATAGTAGGAGCTTGTTGCTGTCCTGCTGGGCAGGAAAAGAAAAATGGCTTTTATTTTCTTTAAGTTTATACTGATTTTGAAAATGCTAATATGTGTCTGTCTTTTTAATGTTACTAGTGTAAATTTCTTGAGGCTTCATTACAGTGAGAATCTCAGAGTAGCACTATTACCAGGTACTACTTGTGTTGGGTTTTGAGGTTATTTTTTGTTGGGGTTTTTTTTTCCCTTTTTCCAGAGCCTGCAGACAGTACAGCCTCCCAGCCCACAGGAATGAATGAAAATGTCTCATCCTCAGTTCAGAGCTGCAGCAGTACTGTTAGTTGCAATAACTCGTCAGCCATCCCTCAGCCCAGCTCTGCTATTAAACCTTGGCGCAGCAAGTCCCTTAGCGCGAAGCACACGGCTACGTCTTCCATGTTGTCTGTCAAGCAGCCTGTGTCGGAGCCTCCAAAGCCGCCCTTGGAAATTGCCAAAACAACTCCCAATGGGCAAAAATCCATGCTAGAAAAATTAAAACTCTTCAATAGCAAAGGAGGCTCCAAAGCAGGAGGGACAACGCTCGAGTGTCCGGGGTCTCGGGACAATAGTTGTGAAAGGCTTGAGACGCTTCTCAGCTTTGAGGAGAGAGAAGAAATTGATGCTGCGAATCAGAACATGAACCATCCGGGATCGATGTCCAGTAGTCCCAAAATTGCACTCAAGGGAATTGCACAGAGGACTTTTAGCCGGGCACTGACTAATAAGAAAAGTTCTCCAAAGGGTAATGAGAAAGATAAAGATAAACAGAAAGAAAAGGATAAAAGTAAAGACATTGCAAAGAGAACATCTATCACAGAAAAGCTGGACCTGAAAGAGGAACCAAAAGAAGAACAGACAACTCTAGCAACAACTGAGATGCCAAAAAAATCTTCCAAGATCGCAAGCTTTATCCCTAAAGGAGGAAAGCTGAATAGTGCCAAGAAGGAGGCCTCTGCCCCTTCGCACAGTGGAATACCAAAACCAGGAATGAAAAACACCACAGGGAAATCCTCAAGTGCCCCTGCTTCTGCAAAGGAAGGCGAGAGAAGCCGCAGCGGGAAAGCCAGCTCAGGGCTCTGTCATCAGAAGGCCCAGCTGGACAGCAGGCATTCCAGCTCCTCATCCAGCTTAGCCTCTTCAGAAGGAAAAGGAGTAGGAGGCCTCAACAGCAGCAGCAGCAGCCAAGCTGTCAATGGACCCGCTGCGACGACACACACCACAGGGAGCAATACTGTGAGTGTTCAGCTACCTCATCCGCAACAGCAATACAGCCACCCGAACACTGCCACAGTAGCTCCCTTCATGTACAGGTATGGTGGACTTCTCCAGTGGACTGTTTAAATGTCACCCTTAGATAGGAAGATTCATTTTGGACATGCTTTTGGGGGGAGTTAGGCAGCAAGATGAGTAAGTTTCTTGTTCTAAGTGAGCAGACAATTTATAGGTTTACACAAAAAGTGTTGGTGAAGGCCATCGGACTAAGGTGTGTAAGAAGTTGTGGTAGATAGAGTGAATAATTATTGTTGGGAAATCTTGGGAAAAAAAAAAAAAAAGTCCCATAGTATAGGTAAGGCCAGTTACAAAGTCTACTGTTCTGTGCCTGAACCCTGAATGACAGAAGCAAAAGAGCAGCCATCTCTTTCATAGCCTTCCCTTCCTTAAAATGTGTCTTTTCTAGGCTAAGATTTCCTGGTCTGTTTAGGTTTCACTTTTAGATAAGCTGGTCATAACCTTTGGCAATTGTCGCCATTTCACATCATTTTTTCAGTTCTATTATAAGCATTTTTGTCTTAGATCTTGTGACAGATGTAGCATAAGAAATGCTTGGTCACATTTAAAAAAAAAAGGTGAATGTAAACAGAATGAACCTGAAAGAGAGGGATGCAAAAGTCCTATGTAGGAATGCAAAATGAGCCCTTGAGTATTCTCCCTGAGTACATGGAGTAAAATTCAGGGTGTGCTTCTGGGATGTGATCCCATGGAAAGGAAGCAGTTGGGAAAAACTCATCTGACTTGGACTGAATAGTACATGTTCTTGATTTCCCTTGCCCTCACATTCATCTCCATATATCACTGTTATTGTTGTATGGGATCTAATTTTTGGGGAGTTGTTTTGAGTTGAAAATTGCCAGTGCAGTTCATACTGTTTGACTCCATAACTAAATAGAAAATTGTGATTGCAAATTGATTGCTTTATTGTTTATCCCATATAACCTCCAAAAATAATGTTCGTGATGCTTTGGGGTTTTTAAGTTTATCACTTCAATGTCCTATCAAAATATAAAGTTTAAAAAAACGCACTCTAGTTTTTGCTTACATTGTGTTTTTGTGTTGTTTTTGTTTTGTTTTTTGTTTGTGGGGTTTTTTGGGGTTTTTTTTAATGAGTAAAAGATGTGAGAAATTGTTCTAGATTTCATATAGGGTCAACTGAAATTAAGTATATTGCAACAGTAGTTCCCTGATGTATCTTCACCATTTGGGCAGGAGAACTTCCAGGCCCTTGTTAATGTGGCTCTACAATCAAAAACAGTGCAGCTGTTAAAATTAAAAAAGTAAAGATACATTACTTAAATCTGGCAGTAGTTTCTTACAACATGGCCTTTCATTACCTGACAGCCACAATATCAGACAGTATATTAGAGTTTGAAGTAGCCTTTACCAAGTCATTTATTTTAAAATACATATGAGTGACATTATTAGTTATTGAAAGGAAACTATCAGGAATGTAGCAGTCCATCACATGCTACCTGCTTTATATTTGTGCAATGCTGACTTTATTAGAGAGGATCAGGTTAGCCATGACAACTGATGTTATTGATAATCAAAATTTACCTGGAAATCCAAGTGTCTCAAGACCCTGATAGCAGTGAAGCCTATCTTTGACTATGAATTTTTTATTTTTTTTACAGCTGAGTGCTTGTTTCCATTTCTAGGACATAATTCAACATGGGACTAATGAATTATGTAAAGTCAGTCTGGTGGTCTGTTCTGGAGAGAGGGACAGAGCAGTTGATGGCAGGTGCAATTGTCTGGTAGCTGTACTTGAGATACTTTTGATGGAGAGTGTCTGCACAGCTCTTATTTTGTTTTGCCCTGCAGATCACAGACAGACAATGAAGGGAACGTAACAGCTGAGGCCAGCACAGGAGGGGTCAGTATGGATTCTGCTCTTTATGTCAAAACTGCCCAGCCTGCTCTCGAGGACCTCGCAGGTATGTATTGCAGCATGACCTACCAACTGTGCTCTGGTTAAATAAAAATGAGCTAAAGCAAATTTGAAGTCAGGAGTTCTCTCTTTAGGGGGGGATTTAATTTGGTGTTATCCCTGATTTTTTTTAGTTCTTATTTATTTCAGCTCTTCAGCAATGGAAACCAGCTGTTGATAATCTGAACACTAGATGCTTAATTTCTGCACAGTGGTGTGCACTCCTAAATTTCTTGAAATTGTTAGGAATTCTGCATACTTTGTGTTTTTCTAGGAGATGTGCAGGACCTTTTAGGATTAAGCTATTACAAGGATCCTAAGTATTCCCAAACATTTGATATTTATTTTTTACTTTTCAGAGTTTACAGGAGAGATTGTTAATTTCCTTAATGCTTTGGTTAGTTTTTAGGTTTGGAGAAATCTCAGTATTCACTCACATGAATCTGAAAAGTTTGAGAAGTGGTCTTTGCATTAATAGGAGACCAAAATCCAACTACAATTTACTATGTCCAGCATACTGAAGCTGAAGCTGTAATTAGAATACTAGCAGTCTTAAATTAGAAAGTACTTAATATGTGTATCTAGAGTATCTGCTACTGTGACAAGTATGTGGTAATTAGCAAGATTTTTTAATCTTATCAATGAAACAAATTAATTTTTAGCAACCATATTCTACTAAAGATCTGAAATGTGTTTTTAAAGTCACATTCCAGTCTCCTCCTATTCCACTTTCATCAGTGTCTGTGACTTGGCTTACTGCATACTACTGCAGAATATATAATCTGTAGAATCTCTCAAGTTTTTTAATCTAGCTAGTTTTGGTGTCCTCCAGTTTAATGTGAGTTTTGCAGCTGATTGTCCTGCTTGGAAAAATCATGTGTCTAGAAGTTTCACAGTTGGATTAATTACATACTGTATTACACATTCTGTCAATGTTGTATTTATACCTGTGTCCGTGTGTGCTGATGGCAAAGGCAATAGGCAAAGAGAGGGAAAAGTGCTGCAGGAATGTGTAAATATGCTTATCTGTATCATTTATATATAGGTGGATTAAATACTTAAAAGACAAATTAATAGTACAAGGGATAAAGTCCATGAGAATGTTTTTGGATTCGTTATTAAATATGAGAGCCAGTTGAAAGTGAGAAATGCAGTGTCCAACTGCTTCAACTTTTTCAATATTACCTCTTAATCATTATACTACCTAACCTTAGATGTATTTCACCCTGTAAACTGAGAAGTGTTTATAGATAATAAAATGGTCTTTAGTCTTTAATGGCAGCTGTTATGTAAATCCAAACTATTATTCAAGTAGAATATGTACGTTTTGGGATCCAGAAATGGAAGACAGCTGACAACCTTAAACAATTGAGATGTGAAACCCAGCTGTGTGCAGCCAAACCCCACAGCCAGCAGCAGTCCGACAAAGAGGGGTCTTAGGGGAAAAGGAGTAAACAAAACAAAATGGTCCCTTGACCAAAATAATGGAGAGATTTCTTCCCTCCCTAGGTAGCAGCTATTGATGGTTACAATTTAACAGCACATGCAAAACAAAAGAGTGCATAGGTAGGGAAAAATGGAAGCTGAATAGTTTAATGGTACTGCCTGTTCATGAAGAGCTAAGTGATTTAATAATGAAGTGGAGCTATTAAATGTCTATCTTTTTAGTATACTTTGAATTGAAGCAGCTGAATGTCATTTAAGTAAAAATTTGCAATTAATTTAGGCATGAATGATAATAGAAATTGGTTTAGCTTATCTCCTGTGTGTTTTTTTAAGAACTCACCTACCATTTGCCTCCATATCTATGAGAGAAATGATCTGTAAAAAGAACTGTGACCTTTGTTAGGCTAAAGGCCTCTAAATATTTTATGTTTTTTACTGCAAAAATTTGTAGATCCATAAGCGTAGAAAATATTTTCAGTCCCAGAGACCCTTTGTCTAAAGGAATTGGTCTTAAGTGGCTGTCTCCAGTCCAGCCAAATCATAGTTGTCAGACCATTTGGCCTAAGTAAATCATATTTCAGAAGGATTATTTTCCAGGGAGTAGAGACCCATTAAAAAAACAGTTGCTAACGTGGACACTATCTGAGCCATGGTTCTTTGTCTCTGAAAGGCTAATGAGCATATAAACGTTAAAGTCTGTCACCCCTCCTTAGATAATTTCCCCACAGTTGGGGCTCCAGTGCTTTGGTATTTGCTGCTGCTACTTTGCAGACAGGGGTGTGGGATTTAGTTTTGTCTGTTACCAACATGAGATTTTTTCAAAAACATAAGAGTTTAGTAAAAATGTGGGAAGTTCCAACAGCAGCTTTTTTTAACTGGTCTTTAACCCTTCTGATTTGTCATATGTAGATAGCCATCTAAAGTAGCAATTGTATGGATAACCAGTGTCCTGGCAGCTTAAGAATGCATCACTTGTCAAAAGAAGGCAGATATAAAATTAGAAAAGTTTTAATTTTGCTCTAGTGTTTTCTTTAGTCATGAGTTGTAAACCCTTTAGGATGAAATAATTTCCTTCTGTGCCTATCAGCAGCTTTGTGACAGCTTTTTGGAGGTTTTCTGTTTCAGCATTCAGCTTACAAATAATATATTGCCACTACTAGAAATTAAATTCTAATTTGCTTCAGCCTCTTAGAAGGTTTAACTATATAAACTTCATCTGTGTTAGCAACCAAGCATTTTTTAATTGATGGTAAAAGAATTATGCTGAGGTATTAATTGAATAATTAATGTTATAAAAATAAATTGCGCTGAGGCACAAGGATGATTTTCTTCCTCTATATAGACTACTTTTAAAGAACGGGACATAAATGTGTTTTAGAACAGAGTACTTAAAGAACATGATTTCTCAATGCCAGGGAAGCTGCCATCCCTCGGCTTCATGTTATGTAGGACATTTAAGTAACATTAACAGTGTTGTGATGTTGACAAACAAAAATTTGCTGTTTTACCTAAAACATCAGTCAGCATGGAGCACTCAGTCAACACAATTTAGTTTATTGGAAAGCTGTTGTTGTAGATTGAGAACTATTTAAAATGGGGAAAAAGATCTAGTGAAAATACAGTATTGGAGAAATTGTCTGTGTCATGTTGATGTTAATTGTGTCAATATGTGAGATGGAAAGGGTGGTATTGATGGAGTATATATTCTAATGAGGTTGAAAGTTAACCAGAATTTAAATTGGGTCATATGGGGAAATGACAATACAGAAACATCTGGTGCAAAGGCAGCCTGTGAAATAAAGTTAACAGCACAGAGCTCATTCTCAGTCTGGCTGTGGCAACAGCAGGTGCCTGCTGTAGGGCAGGGGTATCTCCATCGTAAGCAATCAGTCAGTGTTAATAACAGTCAGAAGAAAATGTGTTTGAGTAGGATTTGGGCAGAGGTGATGGCAGAGCTGGGTGCTGTTTCATGCTTTATCCTTTCTCATGGTCCATTTTCCCTGTAGGAGAGGATCCAGAAACTCGGCGGTTACGAACAGTGAAAAACATTGCTGACCTTCGACAGAACTTGGAGGAGACAATGTCCAGTTTACGGGGAACCCAGGTCTCTCACAGGTAATGACATGACTTTGTTAATAAGGAAATAGAAGTCATTGTGCTTTTATTTTATGTCAATGATCTGTCTGAGTTGCGTCTGCAAAAAATTAACACTGACATCAGAAGATACTGATCTTGTACCTTTTGTCTTTTAAGCACAAATTCTGAATAATGTCCAGTATTCATTGAGATATATGATGAGTAATTGATGGTGGTGGGTTGAATATAGACTCAAAGTTCAAGAATAATCTGCAGTTGTTAAATGTGTGATGTTTGAATATAGGTTACAGTTTAAAGTGTTTCCTCATCTTACTCTTGAACAACTGCAGTGCACTGCACCTCTCTTCCCTATGTGTTATATTTTGTTAAATAAGCAGGTGAACTGAGCTTGACCCACTTTATCAAGTGCATAACTCGAATTCCTACCCAATCTTTAGGCAAACACATTTTTCTAATATTATTAGTCATCCATGTATAGAACTGCTTTTTGGAGATCTTCAGCAACATTTCAAATATGCTCTAAATAAACAAAGACTGTTAATGCATTTAAACATTCTATGACTTGGATCTTCTCAGTGTTGAACAGGAGGCTGTGGAGAATAAACTGTTGAGGTTGTGGTCCCTCTTTTTGCTCAGTGCATCATGGACTCCAGCCTTAAATGAGCTCACTGGGGGGAACACCTTTGTTTTTTGGCTTTGTAACTAAAACTGAGGCTGGGTTTGCAGAGATGAACTTCCAATGCTATTTTTCTTTTCAAATTTCAATTAATGTGACAGCTTATTATAATTTAATTACTATAACCAGAGAATAGTTAGGTTTTTATGTTGGAAGGGATGCAACATGTCACAGGCTCACATGCAGACAGTGCAAGGTTTCATAAAGCTGACGTTTGTCAAAAACTGTATTTAAAGGCTGTGATTTGAAATGTTTCTGTAACCAGAGGTCTATATAAATATTATAAATATTTTGAAAACTATCATTAATATGATAGTTTATCATTAATATATATATAATATTATTTTGAAAACTATCACTAATCATTAATA
>VYZU01089525.1:0-28626 GCA_013401355.1 Ceyx cyanopectus
CACTTAAGTGCACTGAGCAGGTGCAGGCAGGGCCCTCCCTGGTTTCACAGGCCCAGCAGGTGTTTTCCAGCCCAGCCTGGGAACACGTCTGGAAAAGCCCAGTGTGGCAGGTGCTGGAGCTGCAGTGAGGGAAAATACAGCAGCCAGCCTAATGGGCAGGGAGGAAATGTATGCAAATGTATTCAGAAAGGAATCCGGTGATGCTAATAGACTTGTTAGTCCTCTCAGTAAGCACCAGGAATAATATTTTTACACTTTAATGATTAAGGATTTTACTCCAAGCGAGCCTGTGAGGACAAAGGGAGATTCAGAGGAGAGGGCCACAGATGATGGATGGCAGAGGACGGGGAGAGCAGCAGCCCTGAGGCAAGATCAGGTGGGTTACACAACTCTTGAGTAACCACATTAGACCCACAGCTAGTTGCAATTTGCTTGGGGACAAGGTGACAAAAAATCTCTTTGGTTGTATTAAAGCAACTTGACACTATCAAATAGTTAATGAACATCTAATAGCCTCGTCTCCATGGGGAGGTCCCCCCACCGCTTCAGTAGGACCTCCCTGCTTACCACTGCTGCTAGGACAAGGTTTGTCCCAACCAGGCTGGTCAGCCAGGGTTGTTTCTGAATACATTAAAACATTATAAATGTCACTACTAAGCTCCTTTCGTTGAATCTATAAATCCATCAGCACCTATGTGCTTCTTTCACTCAACACATGTATTACGCTGTTTGAAATCCACTTGCAGGAATCCAGGACTAATATTTTCAGCAAGGTTTTATTCAAACCAGCCCTTGGGAGGATCTTTTCTTTCCTCCAGGGCTGGCCTCTGGGATGCCACTACTCCAGACAGGACATCCAGAGATGGAAGTGCTTGCTGGGGGTGCCACCAGGGAATGGCTGTGCTTTACATGCTGTGGAAGCAGGGTCCCCTAAGTCATGTCTCTCCCTGCTTCTTCCTTCGCCCTGGGAGTCAAGGTTGAATGCTAGGGAGAAGGTGCTGGAGGTGGGACTGGGCCAAGAAGGGCAGAGGGCAGGAGGCTGCTGTCTGAGAGCAGGGTAGAGTTTAATGCACCCCCAGTGAATGTCCCTGGAAATCCTGACCCTCTCAGAATAGTTTGTTCACAAAGCCAGAGGCTGGGAATCCCTTTCCCTCTGCCTTTTCCCCTTTAACGACACTTCCGTGTGTAACTTGAGACAAGTTGGGGAAGAAAAAAAGAGGAAGAGAAAAAAAAGAAAAAAAGGAAAACCAGCGCAGTTATTCCCGCCTCTGCCTCCTCCTCTCTCTCCTCCCCGGACAGCCAGGAGCCACGTCACCTCGCCCAGCGCTGGCTTCAGGGCTGCTCAGCAAGCTCAGCCTGGGCTCTCCAAAGGACAAACCCCAACTTTTGGCCTGGAGCAGGGACAGGAAAACCCCGGGGTAGGGAGGCAGGGGAAAGAAAATCCACCTTGGGGGAAAAGTAAGCAAGGGAGACTTCCAGCTTTAGCACCTGACAGAGGAAAGGTGTTTGCAACCAGGGAAGAGAGGAGCCTGAACTTTTCTCCACCAGAAGAGAGTCTCCGTGCTTGGGGAAAAAGGAAAGTTGAGTCAGAGAAGTGTTCACTTGGTTGAGCCTTTGGGGGAGGAAAATCTCCCTTCCCCTCACCCTCCCTGCCCACAGAAAGCATCCCACTCCCTTCACCTCAGAGGAGCAACCCCTGGCACCATGAATATCTTCCGAATCTTGGGGGATGTCTCCCACTTGCTGGCCATCATCATCCTCCTGCTGAAGATCCTGAAGTCCAAGTCTTGTGCTGGTGAGTGCTCCCACACCCCAGGGAAGGAGGGAGGCTATTCTTGGAGGGCAGCTTGGTAAGGGGTACAAGTGAAATAGGTGCTGAAAAGACTAGTGATAGCCCACATAAGCCAGCAGCCCTCCTTGGTGGACTTTTTGAGTAAAGTCATTGTCTGCCTCCTTTGGGAAGTTTACCTGACAGAAGAGGACTGAGCTGGAAGGATGTGATGTGGCAAGGCACACAGCCTCGGGCAGGTGTTAGTCTCAGGGTGCTGAAGAGAAAGAGAGGGAGCAAAGATAGAGGAAGGTGGAAAATGAGCACAAGAGGTTGAGGCAGCACCAAAACAAACAACCCGGAGATAAGGCTGCTTTAAGGTCAGAGGTCCTGCTAGTGGGTGGGCAGGTACCAGAGTCTGCCCTGTTCCTGGGCGAGGAAATCAGGGCAGCAGCTTCCCACAGGAGGATTTTGATCAGAGTTCATAGTTTCCTTCACAAGAGACTTCAGAGCTGGGCTGCAGCACCCTGGCCATAATCACAGGTATAGAGAAGGGTGGGTCTGACTGCATCTCCCTGCCAACAGTGACTAAGCTCCATCAGTGTCCCTGGTCTGCTCCCTGATCCAGCAGCTCTTCCCTCGTGTGGCAGATGTCACATAACACNTGTGCTCTTTTTGCCCTCGTCTTCACAACCCGCTATCTGGACCTGTTCACGACCTTCATCTCTGTCTATAACACTGTGATGAAGGTAAGGAGAGGGTAGTGCAGAAGCAGAGGTTCCCCTCAGCTCACTCTGGTTTCTCAGGGAGGTGAGGGTACATGGACACTAATCCATTTTTCAGCCAGGAAAGGTGGACAAAGATGCTCCCTGTGGTGTCACTGTCTTTCCACTGACAAAAATCCCCCTCACCACCATCAATGAGTGACCTGAGCCCACCACATTTAGTACCACCAAAACAAGATGCCATCAGTGAAGTCTGGGTGTCCTTGCACAGCAGAAGCGTTGATGGCTGCTACCAAACCAACCTCTTCACACAGAGCCCTAGAGGGCTCAGACAAGCATGATCCTCATGGTGGGTCAACCTTGACTTGACCACTGGAGTATCTCCAGCAGAAGCCAATCAGCAGGCCAATGCAGAAAAAGCATTCACCACTATCTTACCCTGACAAAGCCCCACCAGAACTGGGTTAGCAAGTCTTGACTTTGGCAAAGCCATCCTCTCCTCTCTTCAAGCACAGGAGGTGTAAGTGCAGGTAAGGGCCTTGCCATCTCTCTTCCCTCCCACAGGTAATTTTCTTGCTATGTGCCTATGTCACCGTGTACATGATCTACATGAAATTCCGGAAAACGTTTGACAGTGAGAATGACTCCTTTCGCCTTGAGTTCCTGCTCGTCCCTGTCACAGGCCTCTCATTTCTGGAGAACCACAGCTTCACCCCTCTGGAGGTAAGGAAAACCTGGGGTAGGAAAGGGGAGGGGAAGCAGCAGCCCAACACCAGGCAGCAGAGTGAGCAACAGGTTGAATAGTTGAGATCTTTAACAGCAAAAGCAGGCAGGAAAGGCAAGGTTGGCAGGCCTCAGAGACCAAACCATCTACAGAGTAGCTCAGAGCTGTCTCCTCTCAGTCCCAGCACAAGGATCCTTTTCCCCAACTGCAGCTCATCCCACTTGCACATCAGTGCTCTGCCAAATGAAAAGTTTTGAGTCTTAACACATATTAACCAGCACCAAGACACTTCACTGGCATTGTTTTGCATCTTACAGATACTCTGGACCTTTTCCATCTACCTGGAGTCTGTGGCTATCCTTCCTCAGCTCTTCATGATCAGCAAGACGGGGGAAGCAGAGACCATCACTACACACTACCTTTTCTTCCTGGGCCTCTACCGTGCTCTCTACATTGCCAACTGGGTCTGGCGCTACTACACAGAGAATTTCTACGACCAGATCGCTGTAGTCTCCGGGGTGGTGCAAACCATCTTCTACTGTGACTTCTTCTATCTCTACGTTACCAAAGGTAGGTAAATAGTTTGGCATAGGGCTGAAACCTTTGTTAGGCGCTCTTGCAACATACAGTGGAACTGCAGCTCGTCACATGTTAATCCTTTCCTGATTTTGTTCTTTGCTGTATTGTTGGGATGTGGATTGTCCACCTAAAATCCAGTTTAAAAAACACTACCTGATGAATGAAAGTGGGCACCTCTGTTCACAAGGCTCTAGATGGGCATATAAAACAAAGCAGAAATTAAACCAGAGCTAAACCTAGCTTAATCCCACCTTGGGTACTTAACAATTGAATTTTACATACATTTTAAAAGATTATGAATCACACACACAAAAAAAACTTTCGAGGGAGAAAATAAAAATAGCTGTAGGCAGACAATGTACCTGAGAAAGCAACTGTAGACACATGGAGATATTACTTTTTCTTTTGATAGAAAAGATTTAATGTTCTCAAGAACTGATTCTGTAGGAAGTTGGGCACCTGCATGAACAAGACACACCCTCCTGTTTCTCAAAATCAAGTGCCCCTTCCACTTGAGCACCCTGCTTTGGTGAACAGGAACAACTACAGACAGGAGCAAACTTGCGTGTCAGGGACATCAAACCCCATAGAGCAGTTTGCTGAGGCACGCTTCAAAGCATTTGTCTGTTGGAGAGGGTGGAATTTGGTGAAATCTAGCCAAGAAAACAATTATTTCCTTCCTTCTTCACATTCCCAAATGGTTCCTCCAAAAGCAGCAGCGATGGCCTGTGTTTGGTGGTTTGAGGGATGATCTCTGGTAGCTTCACGCAATACACCCGCTGCCAGGGAGTGACAGGGGAGCACTGAGCAGGTGGCTGGCCTTGGCAGATTTAAGACTTCCTTCTGTCATCATAACATTTTTGTAGCCAGAAAAGTACTTTGTAAAACTGCCACCAAGGTGCTCCACATCAATTATTTTTTTTTCCTTTTTTTTTTTTAAAAAAAACAACAACCACAACTAATTCCCAATTTAGCTTCACTCAATTCATGTGTCCTGTGTCCTTCTGCATCTTGTGAGAAATCCATACCCTTTGTGATTGCGGATGGTGGAACAAAAGGGGTCAAAAAAGCCAACTACTGGCTTTCAGTCTTCCACCACTAGCGAGACTGCTGCAAAATATAGATGATACAGAAGGCAGAAGAAAAAACCCACATTTGTCCCTGGGATATCACAGCAGGAAGAGAATTGCCTTTTTTTTTTTTTTTAACTTTTATACAAAAGCTCTGGATCATGGGAGAGGAAAGGTGTCTGAAGATATGCGAATGCTTTGCAGTCATTTATGAAATCCAACAATATTCTAGCAGGTTGCATCTCATGCTCTTGCAAAATAAAACTTCTTTTCAAAACATTCCTAACAAAGAGCTCAGACAAAAGGGCAGCAGTGCTGCAAAAAGAAAGTGAAGATGCGTTATACAAAGTAATGTATTTAATAAGACTTGAGAGCTTCTATCAAAGCATTGTGAAGGGATTTTTATAGAATGCAACTTCGCTATCTTGCTTTCCAAACTAGATGAGCTCCTTTCCATTTAACGCAAGGACCTGAAACATATTCCAAGGAAGTGTTCAGCTCCCAGAAGCTTGTATTTCACAGAACACCTGAGGGTGTGAGCAACCAGGGGGATCATCTAATCTATCCCCTGCTCACAGCAGGGTCACCTAGAGCAGGTTGTTCAAGGTCCCCTCTACTCAGGTTTTGAGTACACCCAGTGTAGAGGCACCACAGCCTCTCTGGGTAACGTGCGCCTGTGTCTGACCACATTCGCTGTAAAAAAAACCAACCAACCAAAAAAAAAATCTCAAGTGGAAATTACCCCTTCCCCCATCACTGGGCACCACTGAGCTGAGCCTGGAACTGTCTCCTTTACAGAGAAGAACCACCGCCCTCACCCTGGCAGTGCTGGAGCTCAGTTCTTTGCATTCTGTGCCCCAAAGGCACATTGGTGACTTGTGTTCAACTTGGGTGCCCACCAGCCCACCCAGAGCCATTTCTGCCAAGTTGCTTTCCAGCTGGGAGGTCCCCACCACATACTGGCACATGGTCTTGTTCCATCCAGGGGCCGGACAATGCATTTCCCTTTGCTGACCTTCATGAGGACACCAGCCCACTTCTCCAGTCTGGCAGACCCTCTGATCTCACCTGTTTTATCAGCCACTCCCCTCTGTTATGCACCATCAGCACATCACCCAGGCTCTACTCTGCCCTTCCCTTGGGCACCAAACACAGGCTTGGAGTAGTACTGGTCCAAGACCCACCCCCCCAGGGTACATCACCAGTACTGGGCCAACAGCTGGACACCACATTGCAGACCCCACCCAGCCAGGGCAACCCCTTCTTCATCCACCTCATCTAAGCCTATGGGACCCTGGTTATTTCCAGGAGGCGTCCCCCCATCCAGCTTCTAGATCAGGTGAGCTGGGGCAGCCACTCAGGATTCCTGCACTTTACCCTTATCAAGTTTTCCTCAATGCTTCTTCCACTGTGAGCAGGATTCTCTGCAACTGTCAGCATACACTCATAGCCAATGACAAGCAGTTGTGGTGCCTGCAGCAAGCAGAGCTCCACTACGTGGACAATGCCCAAGGTTTATTTTGCAAACCTGGCAGCCCAGTCTCACCACGTAAAATAGCAAGTGCAAAACAAATAACTATTGAAACAATTCAACAGCTTAATACCCCAAATTTCCTTCATTACCTTTTCTTTCTCTTTGCATAGTCCTAAAAGGAAAGAAGCTAAGTCTTCCCATGCCTGTCTGAAGAAGTTTACACAACCACCACCAGAAGTTCTGAAGATGAAGCTCTGACAATCCCAGCTTTCCCTTTCTGGCTGGTTTTGGCTAACAGATGGCTCAGACAACTTTTATTCCAACACCAGGCAGACACCAAGGCCTGGAAAACCAATACCCTTTCCATCCATAAGACTTTCCCTCAATGTTGTTTTGGGGTTTTTTTTCCCCAATTTCTTCTTACTTGAATTCAGTGCTAGTAAGTAGTGCAAATTATCCCCTCCTGGCCCTTCCCAGCATCTACCTCCAAAACAGACCTCTACCTTGACCCTGAGGCCACACTACAAGTACAAGGGAAACTGGGACTAACTTTTAGCCCCTTGGTCCTTTAACAGGTATCTGTAGTAAAGGGAACTATGAAGGTCAAGTAACAGATCAAAGGCCACTGGCCCATTTCACATGTGGCCACATTTGACACAGCAGATGCTACAAACTGTTACTTTCACTCTGTATGAACATCCTCCTGAAAGTTAATGCTGCCTGACGCTCATACTGTTCAGGTCCTGTGACATTCTGAAAACCATGCTCCCTTCAAATGGTATCGGGCTTCCAAATTCCCCAAATGTTCAAATATCCCTCCTGCTCACTCACTTTCAGTGCTGGTTCCCAGTATTCTACAAGCAGGGACCATCTCAATTCAAAGTCAGCGGGTCCCTAACAAGTGTTTCCGACTCCTTGAATTTGACTTTAAGATCTGGGAAGAATGGGGGGCAAAAATGGCTTTACAGACCAAAAATAAAGACAAAGTTCACAATTTATTGACAACAGTGTTTTTATTTATACCTACAAAAGAAAACAAGATGGTATCAAAAGGACAATTTACAAACTAAGAATAGTAACATAGCTCTTAGTATCCTGTGTCTGAACACCACAGATCTATTACTCTCTCAATTCAAGTCTCCTTTGCTACAACAGGAATGTGTTCAGAGACCAGCAGGTGTGTGAAACAAGATGCTGATCTCACACAAAGCCACTAACCCTTCCATTGTTCAGAGAAGTCCAAACAGTAAATTGCTTCAATAAGTGAGAGGGGAGGAGACACCCAACTCATCTGACAGTCCCACAAACTTTTGCAGATCAAACCCAATGCAAACAACACTGGATGCTAATGCTTTTTTACCCACAAGGGCCCTCCAGCTGATACATGGAACAGAGCAGTGAGCACCCAGTGGGACAGAGGCAGCGCAGGCCACGGTGCATTTATGCATCTGACAGTCTGGTTAACACTCTGAACCAAGACCCTGGACTTCAGCTGATCTCAATGGCAACAAAGCACTGCAAGACTTGGCATAGCCACCTGTGTGTGCACAAGTCCCTCCCAAAAGAAGTGAAAGCTGTAGCAGACTGTAAGGCAGCTTTGGTGGTCCAGAGACCCTTTTTAAAGCCAGTAAGTGAGATGTTCCTACTCCCACACCTTTCAAACACATTGCTGCATTGAACTCGCAAGTGAAAAAAAACAACAAAACAAAACAAAAGACACAGAAACTCTATGTTTGCTTGTGAGGGAGGCCAAAGACAAATCAGTCAGTGCCTGGATAAACAAAATGTTTCTGGCTTTCACTTAACACAAGCAAAGGAACTTCCTGCCCAAGCACTGGAATTAGATGGGACGAGGGATCCAAGGTTCTGGAAGATCTCTCTCCCTGTTCCCCCTGTGTCACACCAACCTACCTGTGTATTGCATTAAAAAAAAAAAAAAAAAAAAGAAAAAAAAAAAGAAAAAAGCATTCAGATGAAAAGTGATCACTCTGGGAAGAAATTAAATTTTAAAAGAAGTTCTGTATCAGCAAGCTCTTTTCCTGGGCTGTAAGAAGTTCCGCTCTGCTACAGGAGTGGGCTGTCTTGTTCATCCATACGCAAGAATGCCAACAGAGGGAAAAGAAAACATCAAAAAACAACAAACCAATAAACTCCTGCACTCTCATAATGCAAAGATTACGCCTCAAAGCAGGAGATATTGCCATATGATCTGATCAAGAGCAGCCAACTCCTCTTATCGTCTACTGTCTCTGAACCGTCTGGAATTAGAATCAACAAATGAACATGCTTTACCTAAAGGGGAAACCCCTTCACACCCACCTTAGCCTGTAAAATAAACAAGNATTCAAACCTCTTAAAGTGTAGAAAACTCTGTCATATTTTACTCTGGACAGTGGCATTCAGAACATTCCCTATGGCAAAAGGGATGGAATTTATGAAGGACAAACAAGATACACTCTTCATCATCTCAGTTCCGCTTAGTTCCTGGGCTCTCAAGTAAGACTTCTCTCAATAAACCCAACAAAGGGAATTTGAGAGCAGAGGAATTTAAGGATAACCAGGCTCCATGTGTTTGCAATGCTACAATTTAACAACCATAGGGAAAGGACTGACTGGGTTACACACTATAGCAGTGATACCTAAAGCAGCTGTCTGGTTTTCAGGTATCAAGTCCAAAGCAGGTTTGGTCTCCAACACAGGGGTTTTAATCCCAGCTTTCCTACTGCAGGCTGCTACAGGTACCTGAAGATGGGTCCACTGCTTCCAGAGTTAATAAAAATGTCAAAAGTGTACCTGGGTCATTACTCTGAACACCGCCCAGCTCAGACAAACGAGCAGAGTTTTCCTATAGAAAGTCACCTACAACAGATTACAAGCAATAATAGTGAGCTATTAAAAAAGAAAAAAAAAAAGATGAAAAGTGAGCATTGCTCCCTTGCATTTATAATTTTAAATGAAGTGCTTTNCCTTGCTCTGTCTACTGTCTCTGAACCGTCTGGAATTAGAATCAACAAATGAACATGCTTTACCTAAAGGGGAAACCCCTTCACACCCACCTTAGCCTGTAAAATAAACAAGTTTTATTTATGTATTTACTAAAATTTCACTCTTCTCTAACATTTTCTAAAATACTACCTACCTGCGAGAGGTCAGCTCAAAGGGACCAATGGAGCAGGGAAATGCACTCAAAAGCCAGAAGAAGCAATAGTCAGAGCAAGGTACAAAAGAAATAAAGCTTCAGAATCAAGATGCACTAACCAGCTCACTGCTTACCTCATAGAAAGGAGATTCCAGGCAATCTCCTTCTCCTCCCTTCTTCACCTTCCCCCCCACCCCNACACACTATAGCAGTGATACCTAAAGCAGCTGTCTGGTTTTCAGGTATCAAGTCCAAAGCAGGTTTGGTCTCCAACACAGGGGTTTTAATCCCAGCTTTCCTACTGCAGGCTGCTACAGGTACCTGAAGATGGGTCCACTGCTTCCAGAGTTAATAAAAATGTCAAAAGTGTACCTGGGTCATTACTCTGAACACCGCCCAGCTCAGACAAACGAGCAGAGTTTTCCTATAGAAAGTCACCTACAACAGATTACAAGCAATAATAGTGAGCTATTAAAAAAGAAAAAAAAAAAGATGAAAAGTGAGCATTGCTCCCTTGCATTTATAATTTTAAATGAAGTGCTTTTTGGCTCCCCAAAGTTTCCCACCTTTCTTGATACTTGCTGAAATTAAGTTAACATGTTACAGAATAAGAATTTTCCTCCCCTCAAAAGCAAGTTTGCACACAAACCTTAGACACCAAGATGATCAAGCTGGGACCTATCTGCCTTATACCCATTTCTTTTAGAGAAAATAAAATTTCCAATTTCCTCCACATGCAAGACAAAAATTAATAAATTTTCCAGTCAACTATATATATCTCTTAAAAAAAAAAGAAAAGAAAAAAAGAAGAGGACAAGTCAGTAATGTGGACTGGGGGCCATTTTTTATGTGCTTAAGGGATCTGAATGGTGAATTCTAAGTCTAACCTGCATGAGAGAGACATCACAACGGGAGAGAAAGAAAAGGTTCCTTTAAATGCAAGAGGTCTACACTGGTCACCAGCAGGGGAGTGGTCTCATTTGCGGGAGGGGGGCGGGGGAGGGGGAGGGGGCGGGTACTGGTAGGTGGCAGTCTGTCCCATATAGCCCATCACGTTAGCGGCAGGGGGCTGCGGAAACTGTTGTGACATGAGCGGCTGTGGCTGCTGGCCCGAGCGCCCCACCATCCCTGCATACTGCTGTTGGGTAGTGCTCTGTGAGGTTCTCCCAGCGGTGGCAGCTGTGGTGCTGGCACCATAGCCACTAGCACTGTACTCTGCAGTGCCATAGCCACTCGTGCCATAGGCAGCTGCTCCATAGCTCCCTTGAGTGTAGCCATACTGGCTCTGTGCTGCCCCAAAAGCAGAATTTGGGCTCCCGTAGGCACTGCCATAGGTCTTGTTGGCTCCGTTGGCAAAACTGTCGCCACGCTCACGGTCTCTGAAGCCACCTGAGTCTCTCCGGCCCTCTTTCACTCCCCGGAGCCTCCTGTCACACTCTTCCTGGTACATCAGGTTAGGGTTGTTTACTGAACTGCTCGTTCGGTAACGAGAACGGCCTCCTGGCGATGGATATATTGAGATTTAGTACTGTGAACACCATTTAAACAATAAACTCTGGTACAGTTATTTAGGCCGCCCTTTCTCCCCTTTCCACGTGCACACTTTTTGCCTACAAAAAGCAAGTTCTTTTGACAGTAACTTCCCTGCACCGCTGTGCATAAGCCTCTTCATTTTGCTCGAGGTATAAATACCAAGTTCAAAAAGGGTTCTTAATACATGTGCTTGGGAGACAAAGAAACAGAAGAAATTCAGGACTAACTTGGAAATAGGAGGAAGCTCATTATTCTTTCAGGGAATGAGAAGTAGTTTCAAACCCTGAAGGTAAAGTCAAGTGGTATCCCCTGTACTGGATTTTAATTGGGCACGTGCATGCCATATCCTGTTGCCTATGCTTAGGTAGGGGCTGCAAGAAGTGAATTAAAGCAGAACTGGCTCTGTGAGGAACTCATCAGGAGAAACTGTCTACAGCTAATGTGTGGACTTCCTCTCTGTTAGCCAGAAATACGGTAGCTATGGTATCTTGGGTACAAAACAGCTTTATAACTAATCCCTCTGCTATCTTACTTACTACTTTCCTACCCTCTCTTAAGCTTCCCTCCCTCAAACCAGGGAACCTATGCCCTGTGTAACCCTTTTCCCATTTGCCTTTACCTCCACCACCACCTCCGCCGCCTCTGTGGTCCACAAGCTGCATCAGCTTTGGATTGATGGCTTGATTTGCTTCTTCCAACACTTTGATAAGCTCCCTGGCTTGTTTCAGGTTTCCTGGTGTGAAGAAGGTGTAGGCAGTACCTTTGTTGGTACTCCTTGCGGTACGGCCAATACGGTGCACGTAATCTTCAGAGCTGTTCGGATAGTCGTAATTTATCACAAACTTAACATCTTCCACATCTTGTGAAGTGCCCAGGTGCGACGCACAGTGAAGGGGTAGGGTTGAGGAAAGGGGAGGAGAGGACGTGCCAACGAAAGGTGGGGAGCACGAATGCAGGTGACAGTAATAAGAAAAAAAAATACAAAGTTAGTAGTCGCACAGAATAAACACAAGACAAACTCATCCCAAAAGAGTAGAAGACTCAAATTTAAGATCATCAGGAACAAAGATCAGCGTCCTGAAAAACTGGTCATTTTCAAACAGTTTTGCCCGGCGCTCAAATTCATCCTCCCCAGAATGCACTTCTCTGTCTTCCTGTGTCAAAGACACTAATACATGTGAATAAGTTAATTGAGTGTTGTACGTGGGTTTTTTGGTTTTGTCTTTTTTGTTGTTTGTTTTTTGTTTTTTTTTCCAAACAATCTGGAAAGTGAAAATGTCACCATCAGACAGAGCAAACTGGGGTGGAGAAGGGCAGAACTGCCACGGTAAAGCTTTTACTCTGTTGGGAAAAGTCTACCAAATGGTAACAGTAACGAGCTCACTTACCTTCCACTCCGTAACATGAAATAAAAGTCAATCTTTTAAATATTTACTTTTACAGCCCTAATAAAATCCATTAGCTACTTTCCCTAGCCTAAAGCTTAAGACATTCGCATTACATTAATATTATTCAGCCAACTCATTAAAAATGATTCAGACCTAGATTATCTTAACTCAGCTTTGCAGTTACCACCAGAACGCATTGCACTAACATTTCACTACGCTGTTCCCAGCCAGTTCTGGCAAGCTTTCGCAATTTGGACAATCCTGGATTCCATGCAGCAATTCTCTACTTCCAGCGTTAACAATGAAGTAGTCAGTGTCATCATCAAAACTGGTTTTATTCCAAGTATTAGGAAAATTTAGGAGACCAGAACTCCGCATCTTATTGGGAAGACACTTGGGTAAACTTGTGGGACAGTAACAAAGTAAATGTTAGTGTAACGCTTCGGTGAAAGCGCCTTGAGTACCAAGAGCACCTACCCACTGCAGTACACAGTGTTTAAGAAGCACAGTAGTACAGTAAGTGCCCTAACACCTTGTTAAAAAAAAAAAAAAAAAAAAAAANAAAAAAAAAAAAAAAAAAAAATTAAAAATCTGCATTTTAAGAAGAATATTCTGAAAATATCCAACATAAAACACAGATTTTTGTGATTTCCTTCCTTTTTTTTTTTTCCTTTTTTCGTTTTAAAGAGAGAAACATTCTCTGTTTGTTACCAGACCGATGCACACTCCCTCCTCCTGTGGGAAACCGCTGCAGCCGATCCCGTCTCTTTGCCTTTTATTTTTGGCGGCCTCCTTTCGAAAACTCCGCCCTCTGACACGGGACCACTGGAGCGCGGGGAGCATGCATCAAGGGTCCGTGGCAGCGAGAAGTCCCCACACACGCTCGCTCTGTGAACTGGCTTAAGACGCTTCTCTGTAGCCCCATTTGGTTGTGAAGCGCCGGAGAACCTGGGTTCAGGTAAAAGTTTCAGGTCCTCCAACGCTTTTTGTCCCCTGTTCGGGGCTCTTAGGGGCAATTGTCAAAAAAGCAAAGATACAAAAATGACATCCAAAGGGTCAGACTGCATCTATTGCCCAGACTGCATCAATTTCAAGGGGATTGTAGCAAAAATAAAACAAGAGGGTTGTAATGACAAGAGGGGGACTTTATGTCTGTTTCTTATTACAGCAAAGGGGGGGCTCCTCAGTCTTTGCTGACTCCAAAGTCCTGAATCACACCATAAAAAAGGGAGTGAGAAGGCAGGTTTCACAGGGGGCTGCGCGAGTCTCCAGCTAGGGTCCTTGATGCAACAGCTTTTTTAAAAGTGAAAGTGAAGTAAAGAGAGGAGTACGTATGACAGATTGCATCTTCACAGCCAGGGTGTCACTAGTCTGACAAGCTGCAGGCTATACAATCCTCAGTCAGTCCCATTTTGCACATCCAGCAGTAGCAAAGTGACTTGAATTACCAGAGAATGCAAGGACGTGCTTTCCCGGCAGAAAGCACAGGGAATCCTCGCTACAAATGGAGACGGAACTGAATGGCTGGGGAGGAGGGGGAAGAATAGGAAGGCAGGAAGAGGAAAATGCAGTGGTGTTTTCCAGACTAGAATGTGGTCCTTGTGGAGCACGCAACTCGCTGAAGCCAAGACCAGAGCAAGTACAAGACTCTGCTTCTCCAGCCTAGTGTGCTCCAGAGCGTGTGCATGTGCTCACGGCCTTCCTGCGCCTTTACAAGAGAAGGTAGCAGGGCTGAGAATCAAAGCAGCAAGTCATGTTTGACAGCTGCCTGGGAAACATTCCCTTTGTCAGACCATCAGAACACAGTCTCCAGTTATTAATTAGGAGAGCTAACTAGCAAACATGCTAGTCTAGAGAGCTTAGACCATTGATATGTACCCCCACCCCTGCACTGAGAATGATCTGCAGCTGATATCAAAGCTTCTGTTAAAGAAAACAAAACAAAACAAATTCAAAGTTTTTAGTTTAATAGACTGAACAAAAAAAAAAGTAAAATAAAAAGTAAATTCAGTGCAGAGAGAGGACCTCACTCCAGGGAATTATCACAAAGTAGTCATTACGGGACTCAGAACTTACCTGGAAGCAGCTTTTTTTGAAACCAATGTTCCATTAGGAAGAGGGAAAGCCCTGGTGACTCAGCCAAAAGGCGCGCGCCCCTGTTTTATGTTATTTAGGTAGAAGCCTTCACTTTCCAGGATCTTGGAAGAAGTCGTCCAGAAGTTTGCCAGTTAAGTGACTTATTTTAAGAAGCAGCAAACTCAGGGCCCCAAAACAAGCAGAGATGTTGTTCAGTAACAAGAAACAGACTCTGGAACCTTTCCCCCTTCGCTTGGGTGAAGTGGAGGATGGGAAGTGGGGAGACTTGTTTTCTGAAGTGTCATCCAATTGAGTAGTTTTAGGGGGAGTGTTGTTTTGTTGGTTTTTTTTTTTTTGAGGGGGATGAGGCTGTTTTAAATGTCTAGGCAAGATGCACAAAGAAGCTACCAGCACATAGCAAGCCTGTTTAAAAAATGCTGCTAGAGAAAGCAGCTCTCTTTCATACAAACTGGTTTCAGGCCTCAGTCCCTTCTCCCAACAGGCCCAAGTTCTAACTGCACAGGTCCAGACATGACCCTAGAGGGCAGAGACTGAAGTCCATATAATCACTTCTCCAAGGAAGTGTTGTATGTTTTTTGAGGGGGAAGGGGATGAAAGTTATGTGAACAAAGGCTGACAAGTCTATTAATGGTCTGCCTGTAGTGAAGTGACCATATGATGCACAGCACAGCCACCCTTCAGAATAGGAAGAAGCGTTCAAGTAAACATTATTTTTTTAAAATTAGATTTCTCTAAGCTTCCCTGCATAGATCTGCAGTAATTTCATCTAAAATTTACTGCAGTGAGACACTGACCCCCGAGTAGTTTATCTTCTACCAAACTCAGGGTTATTAATATCAGAGCACTTCAGAAACCATCCTCCTCTTTCTTTTAGAGTGGGCACATGTATGAAGACTGTGCTTAGCACACAGTGTTTCACAAACAAATGTACTTATTAAAAAAAGGGGGCACAACTGATGCATCCAGACAGATCATTTTCTTATCACCAGAATAGAACTGTGTGGTTTTGATTCAGTTACACATCTGGGTAATACAAGGTTAAAGGCCATATATCATCTCAGTGGTCCTGCCTAGAAGGAACACAGAGGAGGGAAGGTTACATGTCAAGACCAAAGATCTGGAGCAGTGCTTTCTCAGATGTGAAAACATCTGTGGGGTAAATGTGTGTACACTGGGGTTGGTATGTTCAAATCTGTAGTGTGTCATACAGGGAGAATATTAGCCATTTGCTGTTGAAATGCTCTCCCACAGCTTCCTACTTGAACTTTATCTGACAGGCTCTGAACTGAGAGCAATCCATCCCTATCATCCAGCAACAAAAGCTGGATTTGGGGAAGAAGTGAGTGTGGTGGAAGGGTTGGGTTGCATAATTGGACGTCTCTTCTCCCTCTTGGCGATCGATTGGTCATGCCTAGGCCTTGCTGCAGACCAAAGCCTGTTCATTAGGAGCAGGAAGAGACTTTGAATATGAAAGAAAAAAAAAAGATTAATGTTAAAAAACGTATTTCACATGTGGGGGAAAATCACGCTTTGAATTTTTTTTTTTTTAAAGAAAACATATTTCAGTCCAAAGAAGAAAAATATGCAGCAGTAGGCAAGAGTGGTCTATGCGTACAAACCTAGCCCACGAGATGCAACGTCGGTAGCAATGAGGATAGGAGCCTTTCCAGAACGAAACTCTGTAAAACAAAGCATGCTATGAAGTAAGATTTTTTCAAAAAGGTAAAGTTACCTGAACTTGATTTACACTAAATGTTTCTTTTCCAGAATCTGGGTAAGATGGATCAATTTCAGAAACCTCAGCAAGTCAGGCTATGTGTCAACTATTTTTCAAAATCAAGCTTTCTGGGTTAAGCAACTTTCCAATTGTGTTTTGTAGAAGAAAATAAATTCAAAACCAACCCAGTAACAACAAACCCAACAACAAAGAAAAAAACTACCCCCCAAACAAACCAAACAAACCAAAACCCTCATACCAACAACAAAAAGAAAACAAAACAAAATAAAAAGCAAATGCAAGTACTGAAATTAACAGTACAAAGGCAAATAAAGTTCTTTTGAAATGTATTAGGTACAGAGACAAAAACTAAGAAGACTGGAGATGTCTCTGTCAATTACATACAGCAGCCCAAGTTAACTCTCCCCTCAGTGAAGGACTCACCATTAAGCACCCAGTCTCTTTCTGGCTGACTCTTGTCTCCATGGATACACATAGCTGGCCAACTGCCAAACAGAGATGCACATTAGTACAGACAAAAAAGTACATACATTAAAGGCAACAGCAAGCTTTACTGGCATTTTGGTAAAGAGAAAAAATAAGACTTCAGATGTATTTCATTCCCTGCCCTCCTCTGGCCTGTATCTACCTGGCACGTATACTGGTTTGTTTCTTGTGTGTTATGCCCACATGAACAGCCACCTAAGCCCAATCACATTTGCTGTAGTATTGATACAGCCCCAGTCAGTGTATCATCATCATTCTGATATGCTAAAAGCAACACAGCTTACAGACACTCTCTCTTGCACTAATGCTTTGATGGAGTGGAATCTGCTGGGAAACTAAGATTGAATTCAGCTAAGGAAAGAATGGACAAGTTGTTCCCAGTGATAGCATCATGAACATTTAAACGTTACTGCTTTTGATTACAATTTCTGTTCTCCACTAGAAACAAGGGGAGGGGGGAAGTTAATCACCCATCTCTGCGCATCCTTCGAGTGAGATCATCACATCGCCTCTTTGTCTCCACAAAGATGATAGTCTTGTTTTCCTTCTCCGCCATGATTTCTTCCATCAGTTGTATCAGTCTAAAATAGACACGAGAGCAAAGTTGTGTATCTACATACACACAAATATAGGACCACTCTCAACTTACATTGAGAACATACACAACATGCATCCGCAGAAGTATCATTTACATGGAATTTAGGTCTGTTGTACAGTGCTGTGGTTAAAATACACACAACAGATCAATGACACAAGTTGTAACACTCAAAGGTTAGACAGCATTACATGTTACTATTTGGAATTAATATTTGGCTTACTAAGCAATGTTGATATTTAAGCACAATCAAGATATGTGAAATGGTAGGAAAATCAGCTTACTTATGGTCCTTCTCACTTTCCATGCACACATCCACTATCTGCAGGATATTGTGGTTAGCACTCAGCTCCAAGTTCCCCACGTTGATCTGNTGTTTCACAAACAAATGTACTTATTAAAAAAAGGGGGCACAACTGATGCATCCAGACAGATCATTTTCTTATCACCAGAATAGAACTGTGTGGTTTTGATTCAGTTACACATCTGGGTAATACAAGGTTAAAGGCCATATATCATCTCAGTGGTCCTGCCTAGAAGGAACACAGAGGAGGGAAGGTTACATGTCAAGACCAAAGATCTGGAGCAGTGCTTTCTCAGATGTGAAAACATCTGTGGGGTAAATGTGTGTACACTGGGGTTGGTATGTTCAAATCTGTAGTGTGTCATACAGGGAGAATATTAGCCATTTGCTGTTGAAATGCTCTCCCACAGCTTCCTACTTGAACTTTATCTGACAGGCTCTGAACTGAGAGCAATCCATCCCTATCATCCAGCAACAAAAGCTGGATTTGGGGAAGAAGTGAGTGTGGTGGAAGGGTTGGGTTGCATAATTGGACGTCTCTTCTCCCTCTTGGCGATCGATTGGTCATGCCTAGGCCTTGCTGCAGACCAAAGCCTGTTCATTAGGAGCAGGAAGAGACTTTGAATATGAAAGAAAAAAAAAAGATTAATGTTAAAAAACGTATTTCACATGTGGGGGAAAATCACGCTTTGAATTTTTTTTTTTTTAAAGAAAACATATTTCAGTCCAAAGAAGAAAAATATGCAGCAGTAGGCAAGAGTGGTCTATGCGTACAAACCTAGCCCACGAGATGCAACGTCGGTAGCAATGAGGATAGGAGCCTTTCCAGAACGAAACTCTGTAAAACAAAGCATGCTATGAAGTAAGATTTTTTCAAAAAGGTAAAGTTACCTGAACTTGATTTACACTAAATGTTTCTTTTCCAGAATCTGGGTAAGATGGATCAATTTCAGAAACCTCAGCAAGTCAGGCTATGTGTCAACTATTTTTCAAAATCAAGCTTTCTGGGTTAAGCAACTTTCCAATTGTGTTTTGTAGAAGAAAATAAATTCAAAACCAACCCAGTAACAACAAACCCAACAACAAAGAAAAAAACTACCCCCCAAACAAACCAAACAAACCAAAACCCTCATACCAACAACAAAAAGAAAACAAAACAAAATAAAAAGCAAATGCAAGTACTGAAATTAACAGTACAAAGGCAAATAAAGTTCTTTTGAAATGTATTAGGTACAGAGACAAAAACTAAGAAGACTGGAGATGTCTCTGTCAATTACATACAGCAGCCCAAGTTAACTCTCCCCTCAGTGAAGGACTCACCATTAAGCACCCAGTCTCTTTCTGGCTGACTCTTGTCTCCATGGATACACATAGCTGGCCAACTGCCAAACAGAGATGCACATTAGTACAGACAAAAAAGTACATACATTAAAGGCAACAGCAAGCTTTACTGGCATTTTGGTAAAGAGAAAAAATAAGACTTCAGATGTATTTCATTCCCTGCCCTCCTCTGGCCTGTATCTACCTGGCACGTATACTGGTTTGTTTCTTGTGTGTTATGCCCACATGAACAGCCACCTAAGCCCAATCACATTTGCTGTAGTATTGATACAGCCCCAGTCAGTGTATCATCATCATTCTGATATGCTAAAAGCAACACAGCTTACAGACACTCTCTCTTGCACTAATGCTTTGATGGAGTGGAATCTGCTGGGAAACTAAGATTGAATTCAGCTAAGGAAAGAATGGACAAGTTGTTCCCAGTGATAGCATCATGAACATTTAAACGTTACTGCTTTTGATTACAATTTCTGTTCTCCACTAGAAACAAGGGGAGGGGGGAAGTTAATCACCCATCTCTGCGCATCCTTCGAGTGAGATCATCACATCGCCTCTTTGTCTCCACAAAGATGATAGTCTTGTTTTCCTTCTCCGCCATGATTTCTTCCATCAGTTGTATCAGTCTAAAATAGACACGAGAGCAAAGTTGTGTATCTACATACACACAAATATAGGACCACTCTCAACTTACATTGAGAACATACACAACATGCATCCGCAGAAGTATCATTTACATGGAATTTAGGTCTGTTGTACAGTGCTGTGGTTAAAATACACACAACAGATCAATGACACAAGTTGTAACACTCAAAGGTTAGACAGCATTACATGTTACTATTTGGAATTAATATTTGGCTTACTAAGCAATGTTGATATTTAAGCACAATCAAGATATGTGAAATGGTAGGAAAATCAGCTTACTTATGGTCCTTCTCACTTTCCATGCACACATCCACTATCTGCAGGATATTGTGGTTAGCACTCAGCTCCAAGTTCCCCACGTTGATCTGAACATAGTCCTGCAGGAAGTCCTCGGCAAGCTGGCGCACTTCTTTGGGCCAAGTGGCACTCCACATTAGAGTCTGTCTGTCAGGCTAACGACAAGGAAAACTGATTTAGTTATGAGGTTCTGGACTTTGAAGAGTAAACCAAAGGAGGGTGTTCTTCTGCAACGTTCACACACCCTTATCTGGTCAACGATTTTACGAATCTGGGGTTCAAATNACCACCCTCATTTGTACCCAAGATTGAGTCATTTCAGTAGAAACCCTCGTTTCTTTTAGTATTCTTTTTCCATTCTGAAATTATTGCTACAGTGCCATTAAAATGATAAATGCAGTAGAAAAGCTAAAAGCTTACTGTCAAAAAACACCAGTGAAGAGCTGTGCAAAAAACAGAAGATTCCACTCAAGCCTGACCCACCTTCCTCTAGAATTACAGTCTAGAGACCTCTCTAGAAAAAAAAAAAAAGGAGGAACTTGTGCTAAACTCCCCATGTTAATCAAACAGGAAGGGCTGCTCTTGCTATACAGGTCAGATTACTTCCACTTCAACATTGGTTTTAGTGTGGGTTAGTTTGGTTTAGTTTGGGGGTTTTTTTAAATTATATAAAGTCAAAGTACTGGCTTAAATACTGAGTTGTTATGCACCAACAGTGACAGGTAACCATCCCCATATTTGTTAGCATAAAACCAGAATTCAAACATTCATAAACTACTATCAGGTATGGCAATTGATACATTCCTTGAAAGGAGGGACTGGTTTCCAGCGATTCTCTATTCCTACAGGCGAGTCCCTCAGTGTCACTGAAACGCCCACAGTAAGTAAGATAAGGAAAGCAGAGGGTGAATAAGAGCAAAACCCCAACAGCCTTCCTGATACTATACTTACAAATGCGAAGTTTTTTATGGCAACCCAGATCTGTGTGTCAATCGACTCCTCAGAGCTGACAAAGTTAGGCATACTTCTAATTTCTATAAAGCTCAAGCTTTATTTAGATTTAGTTAGATTTCTAATGTAGCCATTGGACTACCAGGAAGCCTGAATAAAGTGCCATCTCTGCTGTCAATGATGTTCTCCCAACAAGGTAAACTTATTCACTACATACCCCAGAGATCACAGCAGACAAAAAATGTTTTCTGGACTCTTATCTATTCAACAGTCTTTGCTGCCCATATCTTCTAACCCAAGAGTTTTCTTTATAAGGACAACACCTATTTTACAGCACTCCAGAAAGGTGTGCAAAAACCCAGCAAGCTGATCCTTCCAAGCTCTCTTCATGTGTCCTTTAACTGTTCCATTGAAGATGCTACTTTTGAACTGGAATGCACTACCATTTTTTATTTAACAGAACTATCCCCATAGCCTTTTACTGTGTATGTCTTTTTCCCATTATTCCAATAAGGAGTCTGCAAACTGTATATATATAAGCTTACCTGAATAATATTCCTTCTATCTTTCCAAGTAGTTCTATTGCATTTTTTTTTTAATCTGGTAAAGATGAAAACCACCATCACAGTCCTGCATTTGAAATTCTACATAACTAGCCCTTGAAAGGAAGATTAGGTCCCCTGAGCATTACTGTGTTTCAGTGGAAAGTAGAACTCTGGTTCCACACCATTCCAAACTCTAGCCCCTTGCTGTGTGTAGAAAGGCAGTTACAGAACACTACAGAGCCCATGAACAGACACAGAGCTTTGTTCTTAAGAACAATAGAAAAAAAAACAACAAACCCACTACCTAAGTAAGTTTCTATACATTCAGAAATTAAGCTTGATTATTTGAACAAGCCTAGGCAGAAAACTTGAAATTTGGCTGAAGAAAAATAATTCCTTAAACTTGCTGCTACTGCATTTCCTTAAAATTACTCTTTCTGGCAAGTTTCTTTTTCCCCTTCTCACTTTCTGACAATCTTCACAAGTGGGAAATGCAAAAAGAAAACAGAAAGGAAACATAATATCCAAGTAATTCACTATACAACAAAGAAGAGAACAACCTCATGAACTGTCATTGAACAACTGGAGAGATAGCCACTCATTCATGGACACTCCCCTCTCAAGAGATTTTAAGGAGATAATTTTATTTTTTACAGGTATTTTACAATACCACCTCCCTCCTGAAATTNTCCCATGTCCAACATTCTGTCTGCCTCGTCCAGCACCAGGTAGGTACATCGACGAAGGTTGGTCTTTCCTGCCTCCAGGAAGTCAATCAAGCGACCTGGTGTAGCAATGCAGATCTCCACACCTTCAAAACAGAAGAAGGAAGAAGAGTAAGGCTCTTCATTTGAATGTCAATTGGTATTTTTAGCCAGAATGAATCACCTTCCAGAGCAAATTGTGTTGGTTTATTGTGTACTTCATAGGAAAAAATTAATACAAGATTGCTTTCAAGAGATAGCCCAGTATTTTCAGAGATGCTATATTTGCTTCATGTGTTTAGGGATTTTTAACTATTTTTGGGAATTAATTTTAAATGTTAGATACTACATTATATGAATTAAAAGTTTTCCACAAAATTGAAGATGTGCTAATCATAGTACATTAAGCTGGGGATCTGATCACATGCTTCTTACAGAATTTGTTTCACACTTTCCAAAACAAGGTGAGCAATGAGGAAAAAAAAAAATCGAGTGCAAACTGATGTTAAGAAATTATTATAGTGACAATTATAAATCAGACATAAAATATGTAAAAAGGAAAAGACTGTTAACATTATAGTTATGCAAATTAAATGTTTCTAATTCTCATCATATGTCTTTCATTTTAAAGGTTATTTGCCCTGATTCTATGATTCAAGTGTCACAAGGTCTGGCTTTAGGTGCTTTAACATAATTTATTTGACAACACT
The DNA here is from genome assembly GCA_013401355.1 of Ceyx cyanopectus. Lineage (NCBI taxonomy): Eukaryota > Metazoa > Chordata > Aves > Coraciiformes > Alcedinidae > Ceyx > Ceyx cyanopectus. The sequence continues at coordinate 22,811 of VYZU01089525.1, forward strand.
GTGTGTCATAAATATATAATGTAATAAGGAAAGTTATCTTCACTGTTAAATGAAAACATTAATGCTTCAATATTGTGCATGAGTACTCTCTGACATTTAGTACTTATAAAAATAAAAGTATGCCTTGAAAATATGACATTCCTATTTTTGGAAGATACTTTCTTTTTCTACAGAAGGTAGCATCTTATAAATAAATGAAGAAGTTCCAGAGTGGATGCTGAATGGTGCTTTCATCATTAAGATAGATTTTTAGTAAAGATCACATAATCTATATGTTTCCGTATGTCTTACAATGTATTCTAATAGTTTTTCTTGTTTCAATTCTGTGTATTAGCATATGCAACAATAAATTTGAATATGAGACAATTTACATGTAGAAGGAGGAAATGCCCTCATTATTTCAATACTTAGTGCTTTTNTTAACTGTTCCATTGAAGATGCTACTTTTGAACTGGAATGCACTACCATTTTTTATTTAACAGAACTATCCCCATAGCCTTTTACTGTGTATGTCTTTTTCCCATTATTCCAATAAGGAGTCTGCAAACTGTATATATATAAGCTTACCTGAATAATATTCCTTCTATCTTTCCAAGTAGTTCTATTGCATTTTTTTTTTAATCTGGTAAAGATGAAAACCACCATCACAGTCCTGCATTTGAAATTCTACATAACTAGCCCTTGAAAGGAAGATTAGGTCCCCTGAGCATTACTGTGTTTCAGTGGAAAGTAGAACTCTGGTTCCACACCATTCCAAACTCTAGCCCCTTGCTGTGTGTAGAAAGGCAGTTACAGAACACTACAGAGCCCATGAACAGACACAGAGCTTTGTTCTTAAGAACAATAGAAAAAAAAACAACAAACCCACTACCTAAGTAAGTTTCTATACATTCAGAAATTAAGCTTGATTATTTGAACAAGCCTAGGCAGAAAACTTGAAATTTGGCTGAAGAAAAATAATTCCTTAAACTTGCTGCTACTGCATTTCCTTAAAATTACTCTTTCTGGCAAGTTTCTTTTTCCCCTTCTCACTTTCTGACAATCTTCACAAGTGGGAAATGCAAAAAGAAAACAGAAAGGAAACATAATATCCAAGTAATTCACTATACAACAAAGAAGAGAACAACCTCATGAACTGTCATTGAACAACTGGAGAGATAGCCACTCATTCATGGACACTCCCCTCTCAAGAGATTTTAAGGAGATAATTTTATTTTTTACAGGTATTTTACAATACCACCTCCCTCCTGAAATTGGAAACACCCATTTTTTAATTACCTCTTTCTAGATCTCTGATTTGGGGACCTTTGGGTGCACCTCCATATATGCAGGTACTCTTCAGTCTTGAACATTTGCCATAATCATCAGCCACCTGCTGCACTTGCTGGGCCAGCTCTCTAGTAGGTGCTAGAACCAAACACTGCAAAAAGAAGAAGATTCAGGGTAGCCCGGCTGCACAGGCATCCTCAGCTTAAGGGCTCAGCACAGTTACGATAAGTGAAGTTGGACCATCTCCTCTTTATTAACTGAAATGTTTAAATATCTTTAGACTGTGTCAGCAACTGCACAGAAATTCAACTGAGTGGGATGTTCACATTGTGATAGTAAGTATTTCTCTGCTTACTATTCTGATGACCAATTCTATATAGTACAGATCTCAGTAATGGTGCCACACCACACACACACAAAGAAAATAACTGACAAGCACTTACAATTGGGCCATCCCCTCTCTCCAAATATGGCTGGTGGTTGATGTGAACAATTGCAGGCAACAAGTACTAAAACAAAAGAACTTTAAGTCAGTACACAAAACTTCAATATTCAATGTCAATGACCTCCTACCACAACAACAGTATAACAGCAAGAGCCCATTTAGACTAGTAATCCTTCAAGAAGCCAATACTTGATGTGAGAGACAGCGAGAAACCTTGGCTAAATAAAAATCAGGATTTTTCAAAAACAGATAGTTGCATTTATGAAACAGAAGATTTTCACAGCTACCGACGAACCATATCTGCTTTGACATAAGCACAAAATACTACAATTCAGTTGTAGTGACAGCTCAACACCTCTGAAAGGAACACTCAGTTAAATTTGTAGTCTAAATCAGAAGAATTGAGCAATCTTGGCCCAAACCAATGCTCTTTAATAAGGGTAACATTTCTTCTTAACCACTGCAGGTAAAAATAATGTACACCTTGAAGTCTCTAACAACTTCTATTTTAATTTGCATAGCTAATAAAACAAATATGCTAAAGAGAACATGCTGTTTTTAAACCGTCATAGACCAAAGAAAAACAACCAAGCGTTCAAAAAGAAAGACACACAGACAAAACACATGCCTGTGAATAGACAGCCTGGTGAGACTTAAGTCTCACCCATGACACATTAAAGCAAGCTTTAAAAATGTGTTAATATCTCCCTTTATGCTTGTAGTACTGACAAGACCCAAAACTACTAACCAGTAGGTAGCAGTAATTTCTGCAAAGAGACTAGGAGAAAGAAAGAAAAGGCAAGAATACGTACTGCTAATGTCTTCCCAGAACCAGTCTGTGCAATGCCCACCATGTCACGGCCACTGAGGGCTAATGGAAAGCCCTGGCACTGAATTGGAGTGGGTTCTGTGAAGTTCTGATCCATCAAGGCATCCATCACATATTCTAAGAATTTAAGAAAAGAAAAAAATTCATAAAGGGTAACTGAGGTTTCAGAAGACCTTTTAGAAAACAGAGATGCCTGAACCATTATTGGTTTTGAGCAATCTTCAGTGTCTTAGAGACAAAATACTTACGTGGAAAACTACACTGGTGGAAGGCAAAGACAGGCTTGGGGCAGCCTTCCATTCCCCGAATTGTTATCTCTTTCTTTCTTCTCAATTCTTCAACTTCATACTATTGATGTGGAAAAGAAAAGAAACACCCAATGTCATCAGCAAGTTAAAGTAGGTATTTCCAAGTATTCACACCTCTGGATAACAGCTTCATTAGAGAGCTGAACTGAAACAGCAATCTAAAACTGCTTTCCTAAAGATACTATTTTAAGGTTGAGCTGTCACAGCTTCTCCAATATTCAGAAGTACAAGCTCTCTAGGGAGTCTCGAAGGACTAAAGTCTCTCTCTTCTTCCAATCAGCCCTTTTCAATGAAATTGTATTAATATAGTCTTTTTAAGAATTATTTCTTTTTCCAGGGGCCAGAAATGATCAACAGCTTCAGAAGTAATTAGAAATAGAGGATCAGATAAAAACATGTTTTATGTGACAGTGCTAAGAACTAAACAAAATAAATAGCCTTAATATACTAGGAACTAGCATAAGGCAGGACTATGCCCCTCCTTCAATTAACACATTTCAGAGGTGATTAAATACAAAGCTCTTGCTGGACAGGTTGCATCTCAGAAATCTTGCTTGGAATCTTTCTGGAACCAGCACTACTACTCTGCAGTAAAGCAGCCCAGGCAATATCATAATGATACCCCAAGATCTTCAAGTTTTTTGTTTTTGTTTTTTTAATAATGCCACTTCTTAAAATATTTCTGAAATGTGTATCCACAGAAGAGTAATTGTAGGACTAGAGAAAGTTTTCTCTCTGTCTAGGTTACCTTGCAAGTCCAACTGCACTATGCAACATGGTTCCACAATTCACGACCTTATTCTAATAATCATTTAAAAAAATCAATAGAAAGATACACACCAATACCAAACATAACTTTTATCCCAAGCAATTATTTTACTCTTTGTGAGAAAGTCTTGAGCTTGAATGAAAAGGTTAAAAAAAACCCACCAACAAAACAACTTCTGGGAAAAACATGAAAAGCCTTTTAGCTGGTTGAGGCAAAGACAACTACAGCAGCTAATGCCAGCTTTAGTGCAGTAGCTCAAGTTGTATCCTAAAGCCAATGCCTCCTTCAAATCCTTTATGACATATAAAATCTCATGAATATTTCACATAAAGGTTTGAAAGTCAATGGAATTGTGTAAGAACATTTTGTTTGTTTCCTCATGTTAAGAATTAAAACTCTTGATTTCTAAATATAAAATGACACTAAGGAAGGAAAACAAGACTCTAAACCTGGGAGTTGGAAGGGAAGATGATTGTAGATACATAGTAAACACGAAGTATTCCATCCAGCTTAGAGCCTCCCATGCACAAAGGACATTGTTTTAACAGGGCATGTCCAACTGTGGGAAGCAAGCCAGAGGCAGGAGTACAGAATGCATGAAGAAAGACTGGGGGAACTACATTTGTTTAGCTGGGCAACAAAAGGGGGGATAACATGAAACATTAAGCCCCTGGACAGCCATCCAGAAAGGATATAAACTCTTTGCATCCCTGAGGATATTCTAACTCAAATGGACAAGGCACTAAGCAACTTGCTCTAGTTTTGTAGTTAACCCTACTCTGAGCAGATTATAGACTAGAGATCTCCTATAGACTCCTTTAGCCTGAAATGATATAACGTTACTTTCACAAAATTCTCATGCATTTCTGCCACTCTTGGTTCATTACCTTTGATTCTTTCAGGGTCTCTTCAGTACTGCAACTCCTAAGTTCTCTACACTGACAAAGAGCTAGACCAGAAAAGGATTATGATGATGAATGACAAATGACCAAATGTAAAATACCTCCTATAAAACCAGCTAAGGGTACCCTAGAGAGTACAAAACACATCATTAACAGGCACAATGAAAAGACAGTTTTGTTACACACTGTCCCAGACTTCCTAAGACACATTTTTCCACTTGTGGGAATTTCTTTTAGGTAAAATGGTACAGACAGAATCTGAAAACTCACCGGAGTAAGCCTGGCCACTTCTGGATGTTCCACATAAAAATTCTTCTCAAACTTGGGCAGCTCATTTAAATCCCATTTTTTCTTACGTAAGCGTTCCCCTGGATTGCCAAATTTCTTTGGAGGAAGAGGACCTCCACGACTTGCTCCAAATCTGAGTGTCAGTGTTAGTAAAAAAAAAAAAATAAAAAAATAAAATTACTCCGGAATTTGCAGAATTCTTATGCATTTTCCACTCTTTTCCCCAATTTGACAAATCAGCACAATATTCTATCAGAGGTCACATTCCTCCAACCACTATGATGGCACAACTGCCTGAAGTAACATAAACCTGCCTTAAGTAAGTTCTGAAGTGTTTCCTTCCAATACAGCCATTTCTAAGTGACTGTCTTAGAGCTCCTATCTCTAGTGTCTACCTCAAGGTTCCCTCCCTCAGGACAATGCTGTGGGTACAGCTATAGTTCTTTCCTCTTCTTTAAACAGACAATACACTTAAAACACTGTTACATGAAAGGGATGAGAAAAAAAATGCTGATTGCAAATTAATCTCTCTTGAGGTCAGGTTTACACAAAAATAGGTACTGCACTACCTCCCCATCTACGTCTTCCTTCTTATCACACAGTATGTCTTTTTATAAGAAAAACAGCAGTGAGGAACAGAAAGTAAACAAGTCCAAACAAGCTGGCAAGTCTATCTGTAACCAAAGCAATTAAAAAAAATAAATTATTTTTAAACTGAAGTCTAACAAGAAACAACAAGAATGTACCTGGGAGAAAACATCCTCTCTCATATGCTTTTGATAAAGACTCAAGAGAGCAAGAAGCTAATCTTTACTAAAAATTTCCTAACTAGCAGAACAACTCCAAAGTTACTGTTCTTTCTCTCCTAAGTTTTTTTCACCCATTTTTTCACCTACAAGTTAAGAACTAACTGTAATGACTCATTAATGCATTAGTCAAAACATGAGCTTCTGGCAATAATCTCTAAGAATAACAGACAATCAACTGGCACCAACTGATTCTTTAC
>VYZU01089525.1:29741-69515 GCA_013401355.1 Ceyx cyanopectus
GCAACTTTCCATTCTGATAAGTTGCCTACAACTTGCTCCAGATAGGAAAACAGAAAGCCTGTATTTGGTTGGCCTACGAGAGAATCAGCACTGAGAAGGTGATAAACTTCCAAAGTGCTGGATGGCTCAGAATTTTATAAAGCTTATTTATGAGGTATGAGGGTTGTTAGTAGTTACAAATATTTTCACACCTTAAATAGATGTATAATAATAATAAACTGAATCCCAATGCATTAAAGCCTCCAGGATAATATGCCAAGAAAATTATCTTCCATGCAAATGTTCAGAAACTTCACACAGGAGCATGTAGACACTTCTTTGCCCCATGCAAAGCCCTCTTGGATGCACCTGCCTACAATCGAAGTATTTTAGTAACATGAGATTACACAAACTTTAAAGCACATCAAGTGTTGTGACAATGCTATGGTCAGTGTTCTTTTAAGTAACTGTATGTAAGTCCACATACTCAAACTCACTAAACTCCAAAAACAGCTGGAGTCTAAACTATTTCAGGCTTGCCAAAACATTTACTCCAATGTCTTTGTGTTAAACTGAGGTGGAAATATCATATTGGAAAAACACTACTATCCTCTGAAAAAAAGTGAAACTATCTTTTCATTTCAGAGCATGAAATGTGGGTGTAAGATAAAGCAGGGATACAACTATCTCTCTCCACAGATGACAAGAAACTAAATGTTAAAATGCAGTGCAACACAGAACAAAATATTCCTGAATCTCAGTAGGGAGGGAAAACAAGAAAGGAAGTGGAGGGGAGAAAGACTATTTATTAACTGAGATCTTGACTGCCATATTAAGAACAACAGAAGCCACATGATATGCTTATTACTAATCCTCTACAACAGAGGCATAACTAACTGTGATCTAAAGGATGGAAAGTGCCACTCCTAAATTAGTGCTTTCTCTTTAAAAAAATACACAGAAATAATATTTTATTACTTTGAACCCTTTCAAAACTTCAAGTCTCAAACTAAACACTATAATGCCTCTGTACTTACTGATGCTACCCTCATTAGAAAATTATAATAAAAATCGAGCCTGCAAAAACCTTTTCCAAGACAAACTTACTTTAAATACCAGATTCAAGAGTATTAAACATTAGGCCTCTGTAGTGCCACAGACAACTCCTGTCTGACTGCTACATAAGCTTGGTCATGCTCGTTGTGGGTCAGGGCCATGTTTACTGAGATCACCCTCCCGAGTATGCATGGCAGTTTTTTCAATCTCATTTCCTCTCATGATAAGCCTGAAACCACAAATGAAAGATCTTTCACCAGCTGCCATCTTTCTAGTAAGTCCAGAAAGAGCAATGACAACCAGAAGGGCAGAGCGTCCAACCACCCTTGCCAGGGCCACCAAGACCTTCATTGCTTGCGAACGGGGGGACAGAGGGAACTGAGGGAGCAGGGTAAAGGCTGGCAGAAATACATTAAGGGTAGGAGAGGTTAAAGGAAACGGAGGCCTTAAAATCGCAAGCAAGGCAAACAGTCACACATGAACGATAGAAAAACTAAATAAATAATTTTTTAAAACACCTCAATCCACCACCCCGCCTTGCTGCCAGAACCTTACTAATAAAATCTCCAGCTCCCTCCACCCCCACACAAGAATTTTCTGGGAAAAGTTCCCCTAGCACAGTGAGCGGAACGCATCCCCCTTGTCCCCATAACGCCTCCCCGGCCTTCCTCCCCCCAGGCCCCCACCGCGGGAGTGACGGGTCCCTCCACCGCCCCCGGGCCGTGTCCACCCGCTCCGCGAAACGCCCCCCACCCCAGGCCCGGAATGGCCTACTGACCCCCCCTCAACCGCCCCCCTTACCCGCCGCGGTCTCGGTCGCGGCCCCGGTCCCCGAAGCCCCTCATCGCACCCGGAGGGGTGGGAGAGAGGCAGCGAAACGCCGGCCGTGGGGACGGCGAGGGACTAGGGGTACGGGGAGAGGGTCCAGCCAGGGGCGGCTGTGTCTCGGAGGAATCGCTTTGCGCCACCTCGCTTCTTTGGTGGGATACAAAAGGAGAAGAAGTCGTCAGTGGGTCAGAGACCCGCTGGACGTCGGCGGACGGAACGGCGGGGCTCTCGGTCGGCTCCAGGGCCCGTGAAGTGTGGAGACACCAGCGTCTTCTTCCTCCGGGCTCCCGGCACAAAATGGCTGCCGCCGCCCTAACCCGCTTCAGTTACGTTACGGCCGGCCCGGCGCTGCGCAAGTTGCGGCCCTCGAAAATACCTACGCCTATTCCCGGAAGACAACTACGCCTTAAGCTCTCTTAGCGAAACACTGCTCTTCTCGGCAGTCAGGCTACGAAAACTGCGTAGCATCCTTTACTTGAGCCAGACCCCCGCGTGAGAAAAGGAGGGAGGAGAGTAATGCTCTCCCTATTCCTCAAAGTCTGCTACGCAAAGAGTCATCCCCGTAATCCCTTCTAGACAGTAGAGAAAACCCAGGCCGCGGCGTACGTTACGTAAGTACACGGCTTACACAAGTTGCGTAACAGGCTGACGTAGGGCAGGGAAGAGCCCGACGTTTTGCGTAAAATTCTTCCGCAGGTTGTACAGACACGGCTGGAGGAGTGTCGGAGGATTACGTTAAATTTTCAGCGTAGTCGGGTTTGGAGAATATACCCTTTCGCCTACGCTCCAACTGTCCCCGTCGAGAGCGGTAGTGGCGCTGAGGGGACAATAACGGAGCGCGGAGGGGTCGGCGGGGCCTGGCACGGGGGAGGGGATGCAGCCCCTCGGGCCTTAGCGGCGGTGCCGACGAGACCGCACAGGTCCGGTGGGTTGAGCTTTGCCCGCCGCTTTTTTCCCCGTCAGATCAGTGCGGGGGATCTTGTCGCGGCGCTGGGGCAGTAGTAGTGACAGCAGCCATGAAGCGTGTGCATGTCCGAGGGCCGGGAGGCTGGGAGAAAATGGCTTAAGGCACCCCAACGCGGTTCATGGCGGCAGCCACCCCCAAGCAACGCCAGCGGCTGCAGGAGGTTGTTAACAGCCTCTCCAGAAAGTAAACCGATTCTCCCCTTCATCCACTGTGGCCTTACTGCAAGTGATCAAACATACGAAGTATGTGAACGACACTGGGCACAGCGCACACAACCTGTTCATGGCCTGCTGGTGTTTGACTCCCCAAATCAACCAGAAACTCCTAACTAAAAGATAAAATAAGCCATGATGCAACTGCGTGGCATTCTCTTGTTCTGTGCTTATGCTCCTGGCACTTGCCACCAGGCAGCTAGTTGGTCTGTCCCAGCCATGTCTGCTGAGCTCTGTACGCCAGCCAAGCCAGGCCTTGGCCCAAGCCATGGCCGTGCTATCGGCAGCACTCGCTGGGCTGTCAAGAGTGTCAACAAGCTGTTAAATTGGCAGAAGAGAAAGCAAGTCCCCTTTCAGAGTTGGAACGTGGAATGAGACACAAATTGTTGACCACTTTAGTTTCACATACTGTAGGCACGTATGGCATATGTGAGCAAAAAGCAATCTTAGTGCTTAAAATACTGAAAGAAACTTGGGCCTTTCTAAGTGAGTGAGAGGGAGTCAAGTGACACTGTAAACTCACACTGACACTCAGTACTGGGCCATTGGATATTCATACTCAAATATGCCTGGAGTGGGAAAGACTGGAACATGCAAAAACATAGGTGTTAGTTAAATTACGTCTGATCCATTCCTGGCTCTCTCACATCAGGCAACCTCCCTGCTATTGCCTCTTTAGACTTCTCTCCACTGTGAAAAATCGTGCTTTACTTCAGGAAAAGTATCAAAGACCTGTTAAGAAGCCACCGAAGGAAAGAAAACTCTTTTTGTCCCCCATGATATGCAGCTCTGGCTACTCGAGCTGCACCTGTGCTGGGTGGCCAGGTGCCCTCAATGAGCAGAGGCACAAGTGCCTTTTCCTCCATGTAAATACCAATGCCAGTCTCTCTCCTCTATCTCGTTGCTGGTTTTGTTTCCTTCTGCTTTTTAATAATAACAATAACATTTAATATTATCACATATTAGGAGACTGACAAGGCAGTTACATAGAGTTTGAGTTTCTTTAAAGAACTAGACAAAAGGTTTTAAAAATCTTGGGTTGCACCCAGTTGATTTCTCTCATGAAATAGTGAGATTATTGAGATTATTAGATTATTATTTCTTTATTCAAAACACCTAAACATAATCAGAGTGCTGTTCTAATTAATAATCTTTATTTTTAATAAGAACAGTTTTAAAACATTATCTCCAAAAAGTAGAAAATGCTAAATAAAAATACCGAAATTATCTAGTCAAGATAAAAATGCCTAAAACCATATTTTTTTAAGTAACTTGTTCCTCTACGGTACATGAGAATCCATCAAGTTCTTGGGCTGTTGCTTCTACCACTGTCTTTTCTATTTATGACCATTTTATAACTGAGCTTAGTCCAATTCTGTTCCATTTCATACTATTAAATTCTACCACATAGACACTCTCTTTGAAAGAAACTAAAGGGTTTGTTAATCTTATGTGAAAGGATAGCTTTGATTTTCATAAAATATAGGAAGAGGATTCTTTGAACAATTCACAAGCTTATTTCTTACATCTTTATCTGCTGAAAGTTCAGTTGAAAAATGAAGACCCTAAGTGAGCCATATTCAATAAAACTGAACTGTACAGAGTTCATCCCAATGTTCTGCCAAAATATCTCTAATGGCTTCCAAAAGATAAAAATACAGCCAGGCAGTTGGTGACTTTGCACAAATCTTTATCCCAGCTGCTTAGTTGGAATCCAGCTGTGCACTTACATCGGTTTTTTTCCGCCTATTCTTTGGCATCCCCAATCCCTCCAGCAGTTATTGCAAATGTGGCTTCATTTTCAGGCATCTCAGGGCTGAGAAAAAAACAACAAAACAACAACAAAAAAACCAAACCAAAACAAGAAACTTGTAATTTTTCCCCGTGTTAAATGCAGCTGTGAAACAATCCCCTGAATGTTCTTCTTGTAAGCAACGTGGACTATTTTAACATCTTTACACCGATGTGCAAGCTGTAGCATGTGATCAGTATTATCAAGATCAGAAAATGTGAAACCTATCTCTTGGAAGATGACAAACACAAGAGAGGGAAGTGGAGGAGGTGCAGTAGAAGGATGATTCTGTGTGTGCAAACTCTTATTTCAATTTCTTAGCTCCTGACCTGGTCTCTCCAGGCAGTACCACTAGTGCAATTTTTAACACTTTGCATCTGCCACAGCCTCCCAGGTAAAGTCATACTCATTGTATCAGCAAAATTTAGTAATACAACACTTCTGGAATTTTCCTGCCAAGGGACCACATTGTTACCAAACTGATGGTCTTCTTTAAGAGATGATCATCTAGTAGGGTTTATGATGAAAGATTACATAATTTATTGTATTTGTTATGCAAGGCAACTTTAAATCTGTTCATTAGTTTGTCCTTTCAGATCTTCCCTCAACTTACTACCCAGAAACATGGTTAGTTTGAAACCATGACAGCTGTTCAAGCTACTCAGCTGCAGTACAACTGAGTCTACTTTGCCACCCTACAGTTGCTCCTAACACAGCTTCCTCCCAGAGGAGGTGATTTACCTGTCATATATTTTTGCAATACGCAGCTCCCCTCTCCCTTTCCTCAAACTAATCCTCGTCGTTGAAGCATGAGCAAGGATGTGGCCACCAATGGGCTTTTTAGGGTCTGCCTGAAAGCTAAATTAGCAAGAAAATTGTGGTGATTCAGTGTCCAAATTCCATAGGTTAATAACTGTCAGACAAGGCATATTGAACTCAGTAATGAAAAAAATAGGTAAATATATCAAAAAAGAATTTTAACACACTTGCCTCAAGGTAGGATGTTCAAATATTCAATGCTGGCCTAATTTTTCTGTCATTAAATTCAGGAGGCTCAAAAAATACACACCTTAAAGCTGCTCCAAAAGAAAATGAAGTGCTTTTTCAATACTTTTTTATGACTTGTTCTCTTTGTTCAACTCACAGTGAAAGAAGCCATCATGCCAGGCAGCATATAGACATAAAAACACTCGTTATGGAAACTGAGAGAAATCTACAGGTGTCATCCATGAATGAGTCATCATAGCAGAGGGACCATTGACAAACCTGAACCTTCATTTTGGTGCCTTTTGCACCATACAATCTTAGTTCTTATCCCTGTTAAATATGTAATGCAAAAGAGAAGAATTATTAAAAAAAAAAAAAAGAGAGAAAAAGTATCCTACGTCATAGTTGCTCCTGGATCAGCAGTCATCTGGTTGGTGACAAACACGGCCACGTTATATTCTGCAATAGAATCACAGAATCATTGACTGGTTTGTGTTGGAAGGGACCTTGAATATGGTGTAGTTCCAGACCCCTGCCATGGGTAGGGACACCTCCCACTAGACCAGGTTGTGCAACAATGCAAAGGATTGAATTGTATCCAGTTAGAATTCCAAAACATTCTCCTAGCCATGGTAAAAGCAGGGCTGCTACTGAAACAGTTTAAATTACAATTGAGGGAGAACTAAATATTCTTTATATGTGATGACTGGAGCTCATCAGGAGACATCCTAAATTCGCTCTTGTGTGCCTTCAGCTGTACTAAAAAAAAAAAAAAAAAAAGAGTATTTTTAGAATTCCACCAAACAAGTCCTTCTCAGTTCCCTTCTCTGTTGACTCCCTGCCCTTAGCCTCCTCTCCCTTTATCTGTTTGTCTTAAAAAAGCCCCACAACTAAAATTACTGCATGAAACAAACATTTACTCATTCCTCATCAACATTTCTGAGACATTCCAAAGAGGAGGAACTCTATTCATCATGTCATCCTTCCTCAGATCATTGCCAAGTACTGGGAATGTGGCAATAGGCATGGCTTTTTTATCTCTCTGTGCCTTCATCCTTCTTTCTATTCAGGTTTCTTATGTATTTAGACTGTCAACATTTGGGGAAGACAATTTCTCTTAGTAGATATTTGTCCAGTTCTATGACCTAGTTTCTCATTTAGGACTTCTTTGAACAGTATTTCTAAGAAAGCTCTAAATGTTAAATAGTTCTAAAGACTCCTTATCTGTCATCCTGAAACAATTTATTATTGGTTTGATCTTTTTGGTAACTGACAAGGGTATAAAGTGAGGAAAGGGTCCTGAGACAATGCTCAACTGATAATGCATTGATAATGGTTGGGCATATCTGTAGGTAGTTGTGCTACCAACAGCTACATGGACTCCAGTCCACGCTTTATGAATTTTACAATGTTTTCCTTACCTTCTGATATTTTTTGGAGCCTTGACAGCATCTGAGCCAGTTTCTGTTGTCGTTCGGCCAACTCTCCACGACCACTGAAATCCACACGGAAAAGTGCCATTACGGAGTCAATGATCTGCATTGGAATTGTGCTAGATAAGTAAGTACAGTGAAATAAAACAGGAAAACCTATCCTGAAAGCAGTAAGCATACAAAAAAGGATTAGTTTAGTACCAATAGCTTGAAGATACCAGCTTCCTCATGGAACTTGGCTGCTACATAGTCAAGCAATTCCATCTGATGTTCACCTGGTGAGAAGTACAGTTGCCAAGTAAAATTAGGACAGGAAAGAGCTCTGAAGTGACAAAAACCTGAATTTTAAAACTCAGCTTTAAGTGTCTGCACTGTTTATATTTTCACTGCCAGCAGTTATAAATCCAATGCCCAATAACAAGCTACAATACCCAGCAGTGCCTCTACTTCTGTAGATTCGTTTCTACTTGCCCAGCTAACAAAACTTGTTTGTGAAAAGCTTCACAACAAAACTATGCATGAAGTCAACTTTATTGTTGTGCTAAGCACTGAGAAGCAATATAAACACTTGAATGTTGAATTAAGTGATACATAGAAATTGTATAATAATATGAATGTTCATATTGTAGTAAAGGTCCCATTTACAATTTCCTTGAAGTTTTGATGTAGTGTCTTGTGACAGAGTGTGTTTGATGCAGTGTCTTGTGATAGAAGTGTGTTGGAGCTGTCCCTATAAAGTTCCATACACAAGATCATAGAGAATGTCTCAACAGTATTTATAGAATTGTTTGTGTTCAAGCAATCATGGTGACATTAATTGGTGCTTCTCTTACTGAGATGTGATGCTGACCCTTGTCATATACCTAGCAGAGCTCACTTAATGTGCAAATGGAGCAGATTTGCTCAGTGTAAGTATTCCAGCTCAGCTGCCCAACATAAAGTTTTGCAGTTTGCCACAGTTAAGCAAATGTGCTTGGTGTACAAGGTCAGAAACAGAAAATGGAAGGAAGCTTATGATTTCTGTTAGCAGCAAACCTTTTTTTATGATGCCCAGTGGGCAGTCTCTGTTAATCAAGTGAGAACTACCAAAAGGGGAGCCTTAGAGCAAAGCCACAGCTACCGTGGCGGGAGCAGAGCTGCCCTTACTGGTGTACGCGCGCGCGTAGAGCACGTTGTCAAGCACCGCGTCATGGTCAACGCTGAAGCGCTCGGAAATGTCTCGAAGGCGGTCTGGCCGGCTGGCAGTGCCCAGAGTTAAGGACTTCTCTTCCTACAAAGCTTGCACTGAAAATAATAAAACCTCATTCCAAAACAGAAATGGAAAAACAAAGAACAATGTTCAATTTTGTCTTGGAAAAGACTAACTTTCTCTTCACACTGTCCCACATACCCTAAAGATAGTTTAGTGCTCACAATGATAATTGGTTTGTGTTTAGGTTTTGAGGTGTGGAGGGGGCTGACATATGGATATCTGTGCTCTAGGAATTCAGCTGTGAACAAAACCTATTTATACACAGTCTGACACAGATATGAAGTGTTAAAGATAGTGTTCAGTGCTTAAATGAATTTATCTTTAAGTAAATAGAAAAGCTTCTACCACCCATGTCATTACTAAGAAGGCATATTAGATCTCAAAGAAAACCCTCACAGTTAAAATAAAATCCATATCCTAACTCTAATTTTTCCAGCATCACATGACAGGTGAAAAAAACAGTGCCCTGTGGGCTGCTACACACTGTGCTCACCAGGCTTTCTGTGTCAGTCATAATGTTTGACGTGCATGAAGTTACCTGGAGCCTCCTACTTGCTTATGTCAAAATGAGCTGTCTTTGCAGTTCATTGTACTTGTAGCTTTTAACAGTCCAAAAGATACAAAGTGTTTTCAGTATCAATGAAGATAATCTTTCCACCTGTGTAGCCGTTTGGTCCTGGCAGCTGAGCTGTAACTACAGTGAAACATAGAAGAGCAAAATGAGAAATCTGGAAAAACGTTTTCTTACTCCCCCTGTTATTATTTTTACTAAAATACAACAGCTTGTCCATATCACAAACAACCACTGGTTTTAATCAATGTGAAAATCTCAAGTTTTACTGCCATCTTGAGAAGAAACACAAGACAGTTTTCTTGATGGGAGATTAAATGAAATGTAATTAATGGTGTCAAAATTGTATTTTACTCAGTACTGTCACTAAATCTGTGTATTTCATATTGAAAATAGGGATATTATTAATAAGTTCTTACACTCACAGCATCCTCTTAAATTTCTTCGCAATTTTATGCTGTTGATTTAGTAGGATTTTTGGGTGGGTTTTTTTGGGTTGTTTTTGGTTTTGTTTCCAGCTGTAACTCATATGATCAGAAATTCTTTGGATATTAATTTTTCCTGATATGAAAATAGTTACTTATTGTGGGTTTAGTATCTTTGTAGTGAATAAGCTAAAAACCTAAAATTAATTGTAATAATTCATGCAAAAGGATAGGACTCTGCTGACCATTAGACTGTACTAAATGGAAGAGAGGCCTTTTTTTTCCAGAAGATGCCATAATTTCCATTATAATATAGCATTCATTTAAGGGAATGTTTTCCTGCTCAGTGTCTGGTAACTATATTCCAGAAGCATTAACAGTTATATTAGTAGTTATTTACTACTATTTATACATTGAGAGATATCACTGGGAAATCAAAGCCCCACTGTATTTGGCACTGCCTAAATACAGTGTCTGCCAAAATGTTTGTTTATCCAGTTACTGGATAAACAGCCAATAGTATCCTTTCAGTGCCCTTTCAGAATGTCACATTCAGCAAAACCTCTCAAAACCAGGAAATTAAAAGAGCTGCTGAGAAAGAATCCTGCCTTTTCCCTTTTCTGAGTAATGCCCCTTTCCCTCTGTAACCCATATTTGTACTCTGCTTTTCCAGATGGTGTTTTTCACTGGTTTCTTCAAGACAACTCTCTTATATTCTATCTCCTTATGGCAAAACATACATTGATGTGGGCAGTATTAAAAAGCATTTTCATGAGTTCTCTACTCAAACACAGTGGAGGTAGGAATCACCAAGGTCTGCTTCACTGTATTTCTAGATATAACAGATTCTGACTTATCTCTATGTGGTTCATTCTGGTATGAGTTGTAAAGAATAGATTCACTGAGAAGAAATGTCTCTCTCTTTTAAGTGATCACACCTACCACAAAGGGTGTGAGATAGCTGGGTTTTGCCTGTCCGGAACTCTGTTAAATAGAAAAAAGGAAAAAAAAAAGGTCAGGGTTTCTTTTTCAGAGTTTGCCAGATACAAAAGTAATTGCAGTTAGAATTGCTCTTACTTAAAAAATTCACCTCTATCTCTACCTTTTAAAATCATTTAACCCTGGTTTATGAATCATACTCTGTTCAGTAGAAATGCGTTACATAAAAAGCAAAATCTAGATGCTTTAATATGATCATGCTTGACTACTGTCATTTACTCCTTTCTGTGTAGACGTTAAAGCCACATGGCACCTGTGGAAAAGTGGTAACTGAGGGAGGGGTTTAGAAAGATGGCTTATTACTCTGTTGTGGCCCAGTTTCATTTTCAGTAAAATGATCAAGAAGAAGCTTATGAGTTTATTAATCTCATTATATCAAATCACATTACTCTCCAGTTTATCTTTTCTAAAGGGAAGATTACTGTGCTTTAGGAGCTCTTATTGTTGAAGGGATAACCACTATAGATCAAATTATTTATAATACTAGCTTATTTGTAATTTCAAAATCTTATATGAAGTGCAATGTATCCTAAGTGTGCATAAATAAAGCATCTTTCTGTGGCAGTTTTATTGCTGGAAAGGAACAGATTGAATCAGGGAAGTTGTTCCTGTATGACACAGTAATAGTATTAATAATCAGCGTGCCCCAAGTCTAATGATTACTCAGCTGAAACGTAGCCTGCAAGTTAGTGAAGAGGAAAAATGGGAAAACAGGAAGAGAAGTGGATTATTTCTTCTTACACTCATGCAGGTACTCATCTTTATGACTACAATGAGAAAAAATTGATACAACTAATCCAGCTTGATTTAAAATCTAAAACAAGTTGCAATTCTTTGTTCAGTAATATTTAACGTGGTTTTCTCACCTCCAAAGGCCTCAGTGATTGCCATGCTTTCAATCCCACCACCCAGAAGTTTACTGGAGAAAGGGAGAGGATTATGGTATCATTAAACCCACAAAATCACAAGAGGAAAGTAAAAGATTTTATTTTTTTTACTTTAAGGAAAGATATTTCTGCTCTAAAGCCCCTCACTTGATGCATGTGAGGTACAAGGAGATAAATGATCACTGACTCATAAAGAATTTCTCTGGAAAGAAAGGAAGAAGATACAAAATATCTTTGGAAAGACATTCCATGAAAATATCTCAAGGAAAGTCTTGTAGACTTATCATTTTGACCTGAGACCTGCAGGTTGTTTTGACCAGGTGAAAAAAATGATAATACATTCAGGATTTCTGGATGCAAACTCTGTTTGTTTACAATGATTGTAAAAGTGCAGTTTCTCCTCAGAAAAAGAGTTGGTTTTGTTGCTTACTGACACGGGCATCTTTGAGCCAGCACAAACTCCAAATGTAATGTCCTGCATGTCCTAGCTGAGTATTCCTTTACATATTTTTGTCTCATCAAAGACAATAAATATGATTACTGGAACAATCTGGACTAAGGAAATATTTAAATAGAGATAAACTTACTCAAATTCCTGGCTGCCAGTGCTAATATGAAATACCATCTTCCTTTTTTCACTGTACTCAAAGGCAGTCAGGAAGCCTGGTTCCTAAGGAAGACCAAAGAGAACATCAAGAGTTTCTTTTAGGTTTAACCTGAAGGTAAAGTGCAATATCCCGTAAATATTTTCTGTCCACTCTAGTCTCATTTATGCAGGTTGAGTATGAAAAGCACCACAGCATTTGTCTGTTTTTTTGTAAAGTATTGTTGCTCTAGAATAGCAAACAGAATATTTTCAAAATTATAATGATTTAGTGAAAAAATCTGCTAAGAGGAATATTGCACAGCATTTTGGAGAGGACAGCATAAGTTTAAGCTATCAGAAAAGTGGCTTACGATAAGTTTGTTTGCAGCTTCTTTAATCTTGTCCACTTTGGCCTCTGAAAGCCCTTTTACATTGCACAGTGCTCGTCTCGTGGTCATCTGAATTCCTTTGATTGTGCAGATCCCAACTGACTTCAGTTTTTTAATATCTGCTACATTCTGTGAAGAAAGTTCCCTTTCCTGAGTACTCATAACAGTTAGCAAGGAGAGGGAAAGGAAACCTTCAGAACATATATTATACATTCATATGCATGTATATTTCCACCAAGAAAGACACAGATTAACAGTAAACTCTTTGATATGTAGTTTGTGACACTAACATCAGAAAATCTTGAGTAATGCATCTTGGGTCTAGTTGTATTTACTTGCCCCTGATCAGGGGCAGCCTTTCTAGATTCAAGCCAGCAGTAAAGAAAGAGCAGGGAGTATTGCTATACTGTGGAGCCCAATTTAGTAAACCCTATAGCACTCCATCTGTCCTGGGTCCCTTAGCACAGTTAATCTGTAAACCAGATAATCTGATTATGGATAACTGGGAGCTGACTTGCAAGAATCATCAGAAACTGACTTTAACTGCTGTGCTGTTTCTGCATGTTCACAGTATGTCCAGTTTAAAACACACGTGTCCTCCAGACCTGACACTTTGGGCTGGAATGAACTATTAGAGTTTGGCATGAACTGGGTACAGACTGCAAGTCAGCACCCTACTGACACATTTTGTCTCCTCTCACTTCATTTTGTGATTTTAACATGCTGGAAACATAAAGACAAACAACAGATTACTCACAAGAAAACATACTATGTGAAGTTGTGGGACAATACTTCGAGTTACCATTTCCAGCCAAGATCTTTGTTTGAAAAAAACCCCAACAAACTAGATGTATCATCTATTTATCTAGAGCATGTGGGTGCACAGAACGTAAGAATGGAGGAGAGTTATGCAAGAAATTAGTCATGTACATTTGCAAGCTTATTTCTCATCCTGTGATATATGTTTGATTATTATATTAATAGAGATTAGTGAGGTAAAATCAGTCATGGACAAAAATTACTATTCCACCCAAAATAATGTAATAACAGTAGGGCCACAAAGATAATCAGGGGGCTGGAGCACCTTCCATGTGAGGACAGGCTAAGCAAGTTGAGGTTGTTCAGTCTGGAAAAGAGAATGCTTTGGGGAGACCTTACAGCAGCCCTTCCAGTACCTATAGGGGGCTGAAAGAAAATATGGAGAGGGGCTCTTAATCAGGGAGTGTAGTGAGAGGATGGGGGTAACAGTTTCAAACTGAAAAAAATGATAGATTTAGATCTATTTAGATAGATTAGGAAGAAATTCTTTGCACCAACATAAGGTTGGTGAGGCACTGGAAAAGGTTGCCCAGAGAGGAAAGTGTTCAAGGCCAAGTTGGATAGGTCTTTGAGCAACCTGGTCTAGTGGAAGGTGTCCCTGTCCATGGCAGCAGGGTTGCAACTAGATGGTCTTTAAGGTCCCTTTCAACCCAAACCATTCTGTGATTCTATGATTGAGCTGTTTTATTATGATAAGACAACAGACTACTGCTGCAAAGATCATTTTTCTAACCAAACCTTTTGTAGACCAAAACCTTAAATGCATTACTCTGCTTCTGCATTTCTTCAGTGGCTCTGTCTTTCTGATGTCATCAAATTTATGGCTGTTCTGTACTACAATTCTCTGTGCAGTAGATCTGATTATGGAAGCTCTTGTTCTCTCCTGCACAGATTACATCTTTCACCAACAGCTTATGGACCAACCAAGGCCCTGGGACATACTCCTTAGACTACAGTTCAAACCCACCCTGCAGTACTCCTGGCTTGACACACTGACACACCTGTCCCCTTAGGTCAGCTGCTTGTCCCAGTGCTCTGCCTCATGTTGCAGCTCTGTCCCAGGTGTGTGCCTCTCATGTGGAAAAGGCATCAGAATGAGAATTTATCATTAAAAAACTCTAACCCATATTTTTTTGTTGTGATAATTTTTGGGCTAAATTATTTACAAACCCAGTTCACAAGGTGGCTACAAAAGCAGATGTGTCAGAAGAAGGAATAGCACACTGCAGGGTCAGGAAAGCTCAGCAAAGGCTGAGAGTTCATAGCAACCTTCATTTCTACCAGACAGGTTTGAACATCAAACCACAGCCTTGTTGTGATAATCTGAATCTCTTTGTGGAAACAGTCAGATTTAGTAAATATTTCTCTCTACTCTTAGGAAAAAGAATATTTCTAAACCCACAAAAAGTCTTCAAGCAAAGTACATTAACAGATATGGGTCATCATATGTTCACACAAAGATTTTAACTGGCACAGCTGAGTACAAAAGCTTCCCTGGGGTAGGGGAACAAAGAAATAAAGACTTGGAAGAAAAAAAAGAAAAAACAATAAAAAGAAAATGAAAAGGAAATCCTTATTAAGCCAGAAGAACAGCCTAAGTTGTTATTCTTTATTTTCAAGAACTTTCATACCTTAGCATCACTCTCTTCATACCATGCCTCATTTAATATTCACAGGCTATGACAGCTTCTTTCCAGTTCATGAGGTCAGCCTCTTTAGTCAACTCACAAGTTTTTTACATAGAAATTTGTTTCTTTTTCAAATGTTACCCCATAGTTATAGCTCCCAACCTCATGATCCTTCTTCTCTCTTTAAACCTGTCAACAAACTGCCAATAAATTAGACAACAATTACACTGCTGACATGCTGAGCCCAGTGACTGCAATGCTGACTCATGTGTGTCTCATTGTGTCTGTGTCCTCCTCATCTGTAAGTCTGTAGTCATTTATATTAGAGGTAAAACTTAGATTACTTCAGCCAAACACAACTTTTTATGCTGCTTCTATAACACTGAATGTCATAGGGTTCTGATCCAATAACCAGTCTCCTGGATAAACATATAATAATAGTAATTCAAATAACTAAGTGATGATTATGTGACATAATGATGACAATGATAACAATTATAGGCATGTATTTTGGATTAAGAAAACTAACCCCTTATTTATATACTAATATTTTCCTCACTCCCACTTTACTCTCTTCTCAAGGATGCTGAAAATAGTATAGCAACTATTGTAACAGTGTAATTTCACAGGCACCAGAAAGGCAGGAGTAATTACAAAGATTGGCAAGAACAGGAAGTAATCTATCACAGTTTTCAAATAAATTAGCAAGTAGTTAATTTTTCAAGAGTGCTGGGTGCTAAATACTTTGAATATCTTTCCACTTTATTTAGGAACCTGGTGGGAATGAGATTTTCTGAAAACCTCTTATCACCAAAGGCAAAATTTGTCTCCACAGGACTGATATAGAATTTATTGCAAGGGGTAATTTCAGTTCTTTGTTTCAATGTGTAAAGCTTTTGGAAATAACATTATAATAGCTTTAAATGGACAATTCTGTGCAGAGAAGTAATTGCTGTTACTTACAATTCCATGCTTCTGTAGCAGGTCAATATCCTGAAAAAAGGATTCCTAAGAAAATAGCAGAAAAATGTAACAATAGATTTTGCTTTTTCTTGTAATTACATCTTTCTCACTATGTGTCTGTTTCAAATTTGTAAACATTTAAATTATTTTCCCTAACAACACATAACCTGTTGGAATACCCAAATAAGCAAAGCCATAGCAAGCAAAGGAGGACTATACATTTCTAGGAAAAACCCTCTTCATAAAGTGCATCTTCACAGCAAGCAATCCTCTGCTGTATGAATAAAGCTTGTTTTATGATCATAGTCATCTTGATTTTTTCCACCACAGTTCCACAGTTTTTTTCAGGCTGACGGTCACTCCTTGGAAGCATAAAATTGACTGATAGTCCCCTTGCATTTAATACAAATGTGTAAAATATAAAGAAATAATGATAGTCCTATTAAAAACTGTGCATAGCTTTCTCAACGTTAATGAAGAGTACTTGAAGACCAAGGCTGTACAGGGACTAGAAGAATTAGATTGTCTTTTATCTGACTGGAACTAAATTTTAAATGCTTTGAACTCCCTGATCATCTTTGGGGACCTCCTGTCTCTGTGGGTTTTTGTAATATTATCAAAATACCTTCAAACAACATTGGCCGTGCATATTTTTCAATCAATCATAAGTGTTGATTGAAAAATATATTGATAATCAAAAATATATTGATATGATTGATAAATATACCTCATCATCCTGGTATCCTGGTTCTTCTTGGACTACTTGATCCTCCATGGCCTTCATCATGAAAGAGCAGGCAATAAAATAGTGATCACTACTGGGAAATGAAAACAAAGATAGTATTGGGGTGGCAATAAATGAGTAAATGACTGCAAAAGGACTTTTACGAAGTCCTTGGACTACAGAACCTTCTCAGTATGCCATCAGATATGGATTTCAACTCAGATTCAGCTTCCAGCTCTTGATTATCTGACATACCTGACCAAATGAAGGATACCTACTGCATTACTCTCACGTGAACCAGTTTGTCTGGAAGGGATTTAACAGGTTATTAAGAAAAGAGACATTATTCCCGTGTGAGAACGTTGGGTCAGAGATTAGTTTAGAGCCAGGAGCATTTAAAATGATTCATCATTAGTGGAATTTATTCTGGTAAGAATGTTAAAGGCAGTCTGTATTTTTATACCAGAAGTCAGCATAGTGGCAGACAGAATGAGTAATGGAGAGGCTATACAAGATCTCAGCTTCCCCAGCTTTATGTGACAGAAAGCCCACAGAACAGTGGTTTTGAGGTTACAACTCTTTTAAACATAAAGCTGTCAGTGTGACAGGGACCTGGCCCCAGCACATAGCATTGGGTTTAATGAGTGGGTTTTGAACTGACAGAAACATGGCAACTGACTTGACTGGAGCCAAGTTGAGGCCCCACATGAGGAGCAGGAGGCCATCTGACCTGGCCTGAGGGACACCGTGGTGAAATTTCCCATCTATTGACTGAGAGGAAAATAAATTATTAAACATATCTCAACACACGGATTTATCTGGCTTATCCTTACAAGCTGGCTTTTCAGGGGATGTAAGTTTGTTCCCGAAGGATGAAGCACCACAGAATTCCCCTCCCTCGTCGAGCACCAAAATTTCTCTTCAAAATTACAAAGAACAATATAAAACCAGCTCCTCCCCGGACACCCCCGGGAGCGCGGGGCTTCCGGTGCTTACAATCCTCTCCCAAGCCGCCTCAGCTGCCTCGCCCGCCGCCTCCTGAGGGAACCTGCCCCGAGCTTTTCCCGCTGGAGCGGCAGGGCGAGAGGAAGGGGGGGGGGGGGGGGGGGGGGGGGGTAGTGGTTCTGCCTTCCCGCCAAAACCAGGCGGCCGTTCACCGCCGGCCGCTCGTCCTGAAGCCCGCTGGCCCAGGGCCGCATGAGGGAGGCGTCTGACAGGAACGGAGACTGCCTCTCGCCTTACCCCACTCCGTGCTGAAATGCAGCTGAACTGTTGTCTTCATTCACTTTATCTTCTAAAATGTATCTGCTGCTATATTTGGTGTTACTAAAGGGACTTAGTATTACCCTTATTTTACAGCTGGCAAAGACAGGCTGATGACAAACATGGAGTTGGATTGGCTTGGATGGTGTTCAGTACAATGCAGCCTTATTTTCCCAGGGTGCCACTCACACAAATTCCTAAACAAGGCTCATGGCATTTTTGAATTGGATTGCCAAGACCTGTCAGAAAGCTGGAAGTGACTTGCCTGGAGTCACAGAAAAAGAAAATGAGGCTGAGTCATCCACATGAGTCCATCTGCCATTTTAAAAACATGGAAAAGGTGATTCTTAGGATATGAACACTTCTTCAAAACATAGCAGAACTGCTGTCTTCTTGGATGCAGTATTTGGAAAGCAATCAGCTGATTTAGCTCCCCTCTGGTAGCATAGTATGGGACTGCATGTAAAGGAGGTGTGACTTTACTCAGTGAGCAGGAGGAGTTGCAGGCTGCCCCTCGGGGTCCCTGTCTTGCCGAGTGGGTGGTTTCAAATGGCAGAAGGGACAGGAGCAGCATCTCAACGTCTTTCAAGGTGCTTGTGAAAACTTCCCCACCTTCCATCCATGGGAGATAAAGAGCAGATATGGGTGTCGTCAGTGATAGCCAAGTTGTGAAACCAACCACAACCAACAAAACTCACAGCCCCTAATCATCATCAGGATGTGCTGGCAGGGTCCCCATTTGAGACAACAAGCGATTTATCTAAGTACCCACAGTTTAATCCTGGGTGCTCAAGGCTTTGTACAGAGGAACTCGCTGGCACTGCTTTTGAAAACGGCATTATTCCACAAGAGCTATTCTAGAAGAGCACTTAGGCACACAGCCCTTTAAAGACAAATTCCATCACAAAGTATGCTTTTATTCCAGAACAGAATGCACATGAAGAGAGCGATCCTTCTGGTGCTGCTGAATGGCTCTGCAGAAGCTAATGCCTCTGTAAACAACCTACCCTTCATTATCCTTCTAGTTCATATAATAGCTCTCAGAGGGGTCAATAAATGCACTGAATCTGAAGATCATTTCTTACTCCAAAATGCTACTTTGGGCAATAGATTACATTCTACATCTTCAAAATGTGTTGTGTGATCATTAACTGTTTGTTTGGCTTCCAGCTGGTGTTGTACAATAACCCCAGACAGATATCCCACCACGTTACACATCAGCCCCATGAGTCAAGGCATTCCAGAGCCTGCTCCTTCCCTCTCACAGGTTCTGGTGCTGACACAAGTTAATCCATTACTATTAAAATACCAAGTACCCAGCTGATTTTTTCATCCTCACAAACCATTTGAATTAATGGTTGCAGGAGGGAAGTCATAGGAGGTTTTTTTGGTTGCTGTTTTTGATTCAGGTTTATGTGGATGAAATAGACAAGAGGGAAATATACAAACTAATGCCTTCTCTGAAATTTCAAATTGGGAGTTTGCCTGTTCTTAATCAGAACAGAATAATCTGACATTTGGCCTTCCAGAATATAACTCATGAAGATTCAGCCTGGAATATGAGTGTACATTTATGTGTTAATTGTTTTGGAAATACTGTGCTTTCTGTTTTCCAAATGAATGAATTTCATTTACGGTTGGTCCCAGACTAAAACTGTGACAGACCTGAAATACTCTCAGAACTGCAGAATGCTTTTGGGTAAAAATGCTGCAATGTGTTCATATTCTTTACCTCTCCCTTCTCTAGTAGCAATTTTTTGGTATGGATTTCTTCCTCTGTAAATCTGCACATATATGTTGAGAGGGGACAATGGAAGAAAGAATAATGAATATTTCAAAAATAACCCAAGTATTAACAAGGTAAAACTTTCTTATGTCTCCTGCAGCAAACAAATACACAGAGTAAAAATCCATCACCACATTGGAAGTCACATTAGCTATTATACCCCAAAAAATACCAAAGTTCACAAACTGTGATAGCCTTGCATTGATATCTCACTTTAGCTGCTCCCTTAGTCACATCAGAATTAATGAGCACTGCTTCCAAACCAAAACCTGACGAAAGTCTTTCTGTGAGGAAGTGCCAGGCAAACAGATTCCACCCCAATCAGTCTCATGTAAAGGACATGCTGCTTTAGTGCCCCTTGGAATTTGTACTGTACTAACTCCACATGCGTACCACAGCTTTCTCCTCTTTCTCTGAAAGCTCTTCTGAGAACCCCTGTAATAACTCTAGCAAAATAAAATAATAGCAGAATTGAATTCAGGTTATCAGAACACAGTAGGATTAATCCATACAATTGTTTTTGTTCTTAAGGAATGCTTGCTTATCTTTCTGCTGGTTCAGGTGTAAATCTCTCATTCACCTGCAGTGTTTCTGGTACACTTTGAATGCTGTGTCCATTTTGTGAATTTGCCTGAAACTCTGCATATATTGGGGTAGCCTCTTAAGTTTTACATAAAAGAAACAACTTTGCCTATGTTTTCCTTCTCTTTGGTCAGAACTAAGACGAACTGCAAAAGCTGTATGTATACAATGGATCTCAGGATGGGACTGGCAAAATATCAGACTACCTGATCTTAGCAGACCGGTAGCCAAATGGACAGACATAGATTAAGTGTATATCTTGTCAGTAGATAAAATTGAGTACTTTAAAAATCTATCACTTGAGAACATTTTTAACCTACGATAGCAGATATTAAAAAACAACAACAACAAAAAACCCTACCATTTTAAAGCAGCTTTTTATTTTTTAATAAAAATCTTTCTTCCTGCTTGGGAGGATGATGCTGTGACCTTTCTGCAATTTATCAATTTCTGCACAAAAATCTCTGTTGCAAGAAATGAAATGTAGTTGGGAAATATATTACTCTGAATCATGAAATATATAATCTGGGACATAGATGTCTTTTTTAACCTGACAGAGCTTTCTAACTAGCTTTTGCAAATTCCAAAATAACTGCTCATGATTAACTCCACATATACAGTTTTTTGTTCTGGAATAAGTGCACCTTGTTCTGCTTTAGCTTAATCAATTTTATGATAAACAGAAATAACAAACTAATTAAGACTGCCCACATATGTAGCTAAGTGGGAGTAGTAATTGCAGTTACATATATCTTTGTTCTTTTGAATTGACCTTCGGGGTCAGTTAAAAGTAGTATGAGGAAAGCATCAGTAGAATTTATTTGTTTTGAAGGTTATCAGTCTTCAAAGTTGGTGACAATGTCACTGACAAGCTTGCATTTGAATAAAAGCTTGGTCATAGGCCTGGTTAAAGTCCCTGGGTAAAATATCTTAATTTCACTAAGTAAGCCAGAAGAATTTACTTAATATTCCCCTACTCACAGATGAAGTGGGAAGCCATCACCCAAGGAAATGAAGTAAATCATATGGCCAATCAGGCAGGAGGGCCTGAGCAGACCACAGAGCATGTCCAGCCTCCCATGCTCCTCCCAGCCAACATCTCCTGTGGCAGCTCTCAGTGAGCCCCAGCTTTGGTTTAAGCCAGCAGGGCATCGTGCTCTCCTGTATCTAAATGGCTTTGCCTTTTCCTGTTTGTATTCAACTCCAGTGCTCTTCTGAAAAGTTAATCTGAAGAGACAGGATCAGGCAGCTGGGGGATGGGGAAGAGAAGCAGGGGAAGATTATCTCAGCGAGGTGTTGGATCAGTTTTGCCATTTGGTGGAGTCGCACCATTCCTGTAGGCAGAGGGGTTCCTCTGGGACTGAATGCATGTACAGGAGGTAGAATTTGCCTGGCAGCTGCTGTACACATTAGTGCATGAGACAGGAAAAGAGAGAAGCAACAGGGATTATTGGTTTAAGAGGAAGCTGAGGCAGAAAATTTGATTTAACCTCAGAAACTATTCAGAAAAGGAATTAAAACAAGAAAATTGCTTATGGGTGCATCTGCCATGCTGCAGAACACAGGACTGTGTGTATTCTTCACACCAAAGAAAATTCCGACTCCTAGTATAAACAAGATGGAAGTAATGTAAATATTGTCCTAACTGTTATGGCCAAAAGAGTCAATGCGTCTCTAACCAGCATTGAAAATTAATCAGAAAAAGACACAAAGAAAAGCAGCTTTATCCACAGGACACAGAAGAGCAAGAGTTTTCAGTGTTACAGCTGAAAAAAAACCCCCATAATTCATGGAATTATATTTTTCTTTTTTTTTTTTTTCTAATACATTCCAGCTCACAGAAGCTGAGTGCTTCTGTTGTCAAATAGGTTGAATAATGACTTTGAGTACACTGCTCTGTTTTGTACTAAGGACAGTGTTTGCACTGGCATGCTTCAGAACGAAGAATGTATTTAAAGTGCAGCTAATAGAAAAATCTTTAATTTTCGGGTCAAGGCAGAATGCACTGGTCACATTAAAGAATGGCATTTTACAAGAAAAACATTTTTAAATTCACACTTGGAAGAGATTCAGCACTGGTATTCAAGACATTTCTTTAAATAAAACCTCAAACTTTGAAGAGACTCTACTTGAAAAAAAATTTTTTTTCACAGTGTTTCCACATACCTTATGGAAAAGTTAAGGCTTTTCTAGCTCAGCCTCTCAGTTGGTAGCAGCTTTTCTTTTAAAGCAGAACTGAACATGCTCTTCTTTTGGCCAGTTTTCTATTCTTGGCTTTGCCTGCTGCTTCTGCAAGTGAGTTTGTATGTAAACCACACACACAAAAAAATCTTGCTCCCTTTGTATTCCATATGTTTGCCAGGCTAGTGGCCAGAAGAGATCATAAGCAGTTTGTTTTTCAAACCCTAGAACTTGGATAGGCATTGACTGCATCATCACATAGTTATTTTTAGTTTTGAATAATATTTAGAGCTCTCAGGAGCTGTAATTAGCTTTAAAATACCATGCTGCCTTAATTTTGCTACACATAGAGCCTTAATGTTCAGTAGTGGTCCAGCTAATAATTTTCTTCAATCTTGTGTCATTCAGAGGTTCATTAGGCTGATTATTCATGGTCTATCCCTTGTTCCTTTTTCCTTAGATCATTATGGTTTCCTTACTAGCCTTACTGGAAGCATGTCTATTTCTTAAACATTTCTCTGTCAGTATCTGAAGAAAATTTTTAAATCCCTCCTTCTCAAGTTTTGTTCTTTCTTTGTTTTGTTTGTTTTTCTGAATTGTTGTTTGTAAATTACAGATAGGTGTCTCTGAAACTCCATGCAGGTGCACAACCCCCCCCTTGGTTTAGTAGACCCCAGTGCTGCCTCCTGCAGTCATTCTTTATATTTTGCCTGTCCTCACTGTTGTTTTCCCACTGAATTATTAAGGCAGCACTTCCTGATTTAATGTCCAGGCAATCCAACCGAAGAATAGGTCATATTTTCTGAGACCAAATTTCACACATGACCTCTGTTCTTAGGGCAATGAGTGTGAGATAAGTAGGATATCACATGACATTTGAATATTTGATTTTAAGGTAGTATTCAGTATTGAACTGCAGCCATGAGTTGCTCCTCACTGACCAGCCACCATTCCCCACCCTCAGCTTCCACAGAGCAAATGCAACAATTGCAATTTTGAAGATAAGAGGCTGATGAAAATTACCATCTTTCATCCCTGACATTTGTAAGGAATGACTGAGTGGCCTTGAAGGAACCTTCTCTGTGAAGTAAAAGTGTCTATGAATCAGGTCAGGAGTCTGCACTATCTGGGTTGAAGGACTTTCCTGGGTGTTGATTCAGGAGAAATTAAAATATATTATATAAGAAAAAAAACAAAAGGCAAGGAAGGAAATTCCAGACATAGCTAGTCTAAGCATGCAGTATGTATTTTGCCACCAACACTATATTAAAGTTCCTAAAGAGTGTCTGCTAAAGGAAGCCAATTGAGAAGCACACTGCTGCAGGCTTCAGAACTGTCATCATTATGAGACTAAAAATATATACAAAGTGCTAAGGTTTGGAAGCTGCATTTGTCAATAGTTCAACACAACAGACGTCGTTTCAACTGTCTTAGAGGATCTGCTTCCAGAGAAAGGTGTAAAGTTCTCTCACCCATTCTTCTCAGGAAGATCAAAGGTTTTAATCAGAAACAGAGAAGGGATCTTACTGGTTTAGGTACAGAATTTGTGCAGAAAAACTGAGAAAAGGAACACTAAGATGTGCAAAGCAACCCCACTTCCACATTCCCTTTACATGAGCAACTGTCCTTAAGAATCTTTTCTGTATTGCAGGGCATATGTGGCTGCCAACAAGATCAGCTATGTCAGCAGGAGAGAGAAAAATTCAATCACATCATCTCCCATCCTTCTCCAAACACTGCACCACCTCTCTAGGATGCGTTGCTATTTTAAGACTTCTAGTTTTAAGCATATGTCGAGACTGCTTCCAAACACTTTCTTATCAAGCTTTGCATCTGTGGTGTGGTGGTCTGAAATATTAAATATTAGCAGTTTGGATTCCCCCCACCTAGCACCTATTAGTGAATTCAATACCTAAGGAAGTATTTGCACTAATTGTGCTGTCACAAGAGGATACTCACACAAGCAGCTTTGATGTCAAGTTTTGATAAAAATATATACATATAGGTACACGTTATCCTGCTTCTTGGAGGGGGAGCATATATTGTATCATAGCAAAGGCCCTCAGAACAACAAGCCTGCAAAATCTTAGTAAAATAAATAATATGTTACCTTTTCTTCCCCAATCCACATTGTAAAAGTCACTGTTTACCTGTTTGGACTATGAGGACTTTGCTTCTTTGATAAGGTTGGTGCTTTCTAAAAGCTTGTCAATGTCACAGTTCCTTCAAGAAAAATGAAGGGCAGAAAAACTTTGAGTAATTTACCATGTCAGTAGGATTAACACCTTCATTCTCATGTATTGTCTATAAAAAGTCTAGTCATCCACAAGTGAAACCCAGCTGTTTCTAGGGCAAAATACAGCAGCCACTAGTGCCAGCAGCACCACACTGCAGTCATGGGAAAAGGAATAAAATCACCCTCTCTTGCTGAAATGGTAGGAGAAATTTCAGGGTCACAGAAGGCAATTAGAGGTTTGCAAAATAGCCATGACACCAGGGTAATGTCCTTATCTAGTAAAAAGTAACTGATGGAACTATTTTATCCAGAAGGCTCAGACAAGTAGGCTGTCTCCAACAGAAGTGATTTGCAAAGACTTCTTCCCTCAACATTTATTGACTCCATAAATGATTTTAACAAAATTCTTAAAGCACAATACTCTTGTGTATTTCAATGTGCAAATTTGGGTAAAATATGGCACTGGCATCACATGGCTACAGTATTTCTCTAAGCTAGTTTGATAAGCAAACAAATCTCTCCCAAATTTCCACCCTGTACATAATTACTCAGTGAAATATGTTCCCCCCTTGCCACTCCTATGGTGACAAAGCAGCACTGGTGAGGGAGCTTTCCTTAACACTCTGTAATGGTAAGACCCTGGCTGTGGTGAGAGGAATTAATATGCTGTCAGCATGGCAGTATCACTTTGATGATGTTTAAGTATAAACAAAGACAAGAATTCCAAAGCATTAAAATGATCAGAGCCTGACAGGATTGTTGTAATAGTGTATATTAAAAACAGTACACCAAACTCAATTTAGCTTGGTCAAGAGAAACAGAAGTTGTTGCTTCCACTTGTTGACAGACACGCAACAGCACAAACTTTCATTACAAAAATATGTAGAAATCAGCAAGATGCAAGCTGAGCAAATTGTGTGTGTTATGCCAAAAGAATCCCTCCAATATGAGTAAATATAAAAGAAAATGCTTGATGTACTTCATTTCAGATTTAAAGGAATCTGCTGTCCTGCCAGCTTGTTTTCCAGGTCTCTAGATATTAACAGAACAGGCAGACCTTATGACTGATCACCTCTTTCTTTTGCCTCTCTTCAACATACAATACAGGAAAAGAAACTATGAAGTGTATAACAACACACACATTGTTCTTAAGTTCAATTTAAGAACTATATTGTTCATTTTCAAAGCATTTGTAGAGAAATGAATGACTGACTCAATCAATACCAAGTTTGAATACTTTCACTGACTTCTGTATCAGGTTCAGTGTTCCCAAACTCCCCTTTAGTGGAGCCCCTCTGTACATTTACCGCTTCCATTCTTTCCACCGTTCATACTTTTTTCCATGCATTTGCCCAAATATCCTTCTCTAGCCTTTTTCTTTCTGCCTTACTTTCTTTACTCTCTGTGCTTAGAACTTTTCCCTTCTTTGTTTGACAAATAACCATCTTTTCCTTTCTCTAAAGCCATTAACAAAAAAACCAAAACAAAACAAACAATTAATTTCTATTAGACATTTCAAAGTAATTTGCTACTCTGTATCCAGAAACAGTAGTAATACTCTTGCATGAATCCATCATCCAGGTCATTCAGGGCCTGAGAGTTCAAGACAGGGATTAAATCAGAGGCTTATAATTACACAGAAAAAGATTAAGTGCCAGACACCCACAGTTCTCTTTGACTGCAAAATAAATGCTACTTATGGAGCGGTTTGGAAAATGTCTCTACATGTCTGGGTCACTAAATATCAAATCAGGACATTTGTTTTGGAAACTGTAATCCCCCTTTTTTTTTTTTTTTTACTGACTTGATTATCCTTATTTGCAGCTTGTTGGACACTGACTCACCTGTCTTGATTTAAATTACAAGCTTTCCTGTGTTCTGCACAAGGCTTCGCATACTGACCTAATCCCTGACAAGTTATCACTACCAGTTGTTTAATCTTGGAACTGAAGCAGCACATTACTTCAGCAGTAAATGAATGAGTGAATTGTGAGAAAAGCCTGTCTGCTGACCCATGAAAACAATTCAGCTTTCTTTCAGACTGACAAGATTTAAATCTTCAGATGTTCAGATTTTAATCTGCTTTTATTCCCCAAATGAATCAAATTGCATTCATGTGTGAACTGGGAACCAGTTTCTAAGTATGACATGCCTTCCCTCCTACCAATGTTAAAAATTTGGGATTCTTCACAATATTTAAGCAGTAAGTTGAAGTTTATAATTTTCCCCATTGCACATTCTTCTCTTAGTTCTTTACTAAAGGAAATGTCTGCTGTATCTTGGCTGGAAAGTATAGAACATTGCTGTGGAACATTGACCTGCAATGAGTGAGACTCCCTCAACTGCAAGGGAAGTGCAAAAGGCGCTTATGGGGCATGTGTTTGAAATTAGTAAGAACAGACTTAGAAAATGAGATGACTGCTCAAGACTTCAAGAAATTCTTTCTGAAAGGTTAAGGAACAACTCCTTTTTCATGTCATCTGATAAATTGATCACAAAAACCTCAAACTGACAACCCTGTCAGTAATAGGAACAAGGTGAAGAGGTTAACAGTGGATACTTTTAATGAAAGCCTTAGCTTCTGTGACACATCCAGTTGCTGGCCACGCAGCACTGGGAACATATTTTTGTCCTACATTCTTATACAGAGTGCTTACCAGTCTTCTCTGGACTGTTTGTAATCCAGAAGGAATGAAAAACACAGTTTATAAGTTTAGAACCCAAGAACCAAGTTTATGCAGAGATCACACCCTCCATAGGGCTTATTTTACTTGGGCATTCAATGCAAATTCAAAATTTGTATTTTCAGGCTTCTCCTTCCCTTGTGAGCCAATGAAGATCCTGTTTCACTGCTGCTGAAAATACTGACACCATCCAGCTATTTATATGACAACTGTCAAGATATCAAGACCACCCTCCACCTGGTCCTAGTATCTCTCATATTTGCATCCCTTGCTACAGCAGGAAACAATGAAGAATTAAGACAGGGAAACAAAACAACAGGATAATAAAAACAAAACAGCTGGACCTTGCTGTTGTAAGTATTCCAGTACCTGTCCTTCACAGGTCTCATAGGAATGGGTTCTAAACCTCCTGGTGTCCCTGAAAAGCTTTTACCCCAGGCTAGTTCAGGTCATAAACGAGCAGTCAGGTGAGCAGTCATCTGCATTCCCCTTAAAAGCTACCTCATCTGCTTATGAGCTCACAGCAGATACCCAGGACTGCAAATGACTTTCTGGGCCACACAGCCCATGCTCATGCTACTGCTGTATCATCTGAAGACCACATTAGTTCCAGTTTTTGCCTTTGATAAGAGGCCATGCACTGCATTCCTTTCTAACACAAAGAAGCAGTATAGAATAAGACCTATAGATCAAGGCAATCTGGGGAGAAAAATGACCACCTGGTTTGGATACAAAATTCCTATTTAGATTAGCAAGGTCCAGGGACAACTGCTTAAGTCAGTTGAATATGACTCTCCTCTCCCTTTGGTGACTGCAAATTGTTCATTGTGAATTTTTCTGGTTCAAACTGGGAATAGTCCCAGTTAGTGTAGCTCCTTGGGGTCTGTAGTGTGCCTAAGTGAAGAGAAAGTTCACGACTGCGGCTTTGAAGAACCACTAATTGAGGAAAGAAGTGCATAATTTTGGAAAAAAAAAAAAAAGGATGAAAACATTTCTCCTTCCCTCTTTCTTTAAAGAAGGTCATGTTAGTAAAAGAGAACAATCACACAGCCTGTTATTGCAGATATTTGGAACTTTTAGGAGACAATAAAAGCCTGCTGTGAAAATGGAAAGAAAATCATGAACCCAAAAATAAGTAAATAAAAAAGAGAAATAAAAGATAGAAGGCAAAGATTAAATTAGGTGAAGGCATATCCTTAGGTGAAAGATAGGAGGCAGATGTGAGTGACTAGAAATAAAATCCGTGCTTTATCTCATTTTATGATTTAACTTACGATATTAAGAGCTTTACTATGCAGAAAACAAAGGCATGAACTTTCCTGGCTATCACTTGGTGATTCAGTGCAGGGATAATCCTCATGACATCCCGTCATCCTCAAATATTACAGTACAACTGATGGTCGGACATTAGGATTCCTGCAATAATTAATAGATGCCTGCACATCACTCCTAAAATCGCTAATTACAGGATAAATATTAGCTTCAGATTACTCCTGTGGGGACGGGTTTCTCCATCTCGTCTCACTGCCCTTTGTGTTTTCTTTGCCTAGCTGTAAGCACTTTCATGACGGCCTCCTGGTGGCGGAACGTGCGACAGTCAAGCAGGAGAAGGGTGTTTTTTCATGGCTTTGCAAAGCGGTGAAATAGCTGTTCTTCTGTCTCTTGAGCTGCCTCTAATGAAAAGAAGAAAAAAATAGAAAAAGGTGTCTGCTCTGTCTATAAAATATAGGTGAGATATTTAGTATCTAAGGTACTAAAATAAGGGACATCGTTAACAGCAGGCAACGCAAATTATTTCACAACTGAAGAATCTGGGATGGAATTAATCTCCATATGCCAAAAAAATAAATAAATTATAGGTTTTAAATTAAGTCCCATTTAGCACTCCAGTCAATGTAGCAAGTTTCAAGCATCAGTAACTACAATAAATATTCTCTTTGACATCAGAATAAGCCTTGAGCAAGTCTACTGAACTCACCACCGAGTGGGTTTCCTTGTAATCATTGATACAACAGAGGACAATAATAATCCTGCAGTGTATATGTAAAAAGGCAAGAAAACCACTGTGGAGCTAAAAGTGTCTCTGAGACCATCTAAGCTATAGATTCCGTATCACTTGTTAACTGAAAAAGCAGAAAATGCTCCAAATTAAGCTGCCAAGAACAGCTTGGGTCTATAATCAAAATTTCCACATCATCATGTGCTACATCCCTATCTTCATCCTGTCACTCTCTCAGCCTTTCACCAGCATTCCCAAAGATGTCTTTTTAAAAAGATACCCAGTTTTGCTACACAGCCACTGTAATATGCAGCTCTTCACTGTTTTATGAGGTTTTGCAGATCCCAAGTGGTGTCTCTGGTTACTGTACTGGGAGAGAAAACGTGCGCGGCGTGTTCCCTGGGGGGAAGGATGCACAGGGCTGCACCACGATGCTGTTAACTGCGCTTCAAACCACACGTCGAACGACCAGCTGGCAAGAGAACAACGTCCTCTATCGAGAGGCAGCGCGACAAACGGCAGCGACTGGCTCTTGCCACAGCAGCTGCCTGATGTGAGGGGAGAAATAACGAGAAGCTACTGCCAGAATAGCCTGGAGACTGGTGCAGAGAGGAAATTCCACCGCATTTTCCAAGGAAATTGAGTCTGGCAAGAAATGAGATTTAGTAAAACCATTAAAAAAGAGAAAGATTCCTGAAGCAAATCACACCAAAAATCAGTGAGCCTCTTGCTCTCGAATTTCAGGAGAAAGATTCTGAACTCTCATTCACAAACCCTACCAACTGTGAAACTATTCAGACACATATTGGCAGCTGCACCCGCAGCCACCAGGCAGACAGAAGCCTTCATTCACCTCACTCGCCATGGTGGTGGGCACTGCCTGGCTTCGTCCCTGCCTCAGAGAAACAGGCAGTCAGAGATTCTCAGAGCGTCACTGTGAGATCCCAGATAAATTAGAATTGTTTTACAAGAATTATAATGTATGACTACAATACTCATCCTGCTTAGTTTAAGGAGAATTTAAGTACACAACAGTGCTGAAAGATACAGGTTTCCTCTGGGAAGGTGAACATTACTGACCCTGTGTTACCGGCAGGGCACGTCCTGACCAGAGCTTCTTATGGTTTTACCCCCTCAATGACAAACTCCTGACATATTTAATAGAATAACTGAATCATAGAATGGTTTGAGTTGGAAGGCACCTTATAGTTCCGACACTCCTCCATGGGCTGGGACACTTCCCACTAGAGCAGGTTGCTCAAAGGCCTGTCCAACCTGGCCTTGATACATCCAGGGATGGAATATCCACAATTTATCTGGGCTACCTGTTCCAGTCTCTCACAATCCTCACAGTGAAGAGCTTCTAATTTCTAATCTAAATCTACCCTTTTCCAGTTTGAAGCCATTGTTCCTCATCCTATCACTACATGTCCTTGTAAACAGTCCCTCCCCTCTTTCTTGTAGGCCCTCTTCAGATACTGGAGATAGGTTTCTTTTCTAAATTAAAGATATATATATATATGTATATTATACATAAAGATATATTTCCTTTATACAGGAAACTTGATTTTGTCTTTGAGCATCTGGGGGTGTCGCTTCTCTCATTTGAAGCTTTCAGGTCTGAGTATTTCTTTGGAAACAATTTATCAGTGCGTGTAAGAACTGGAAGAAAAAAAAAAAAAGTGTTAAGAGCTCAGTTCCTCACTCTCCTGTATGGTCTTTGACTCTTGTAAGAACCTAGTTAGCTACAGGGTTTTTTTCAGCTCAAAATTGTAATTCTGCATACTCCCATCTTTTTCTCCAAGGTTCTTACCCTCATTTCACTTCTGGCCCTTCTTTTAATCTTTCTTATCCAATATATGCACACACACATAGGGATTTCTTATCCAGTATACACACACACACACACACACACACACACACGGCTGATAGGAGCCACAACTACTTCACAACACCCTTGTTCAGAACTGCAAATTATTGTTCTAATTTTAAGGGTGTTCATTCATTGCCCCCTGCCCCATAACCCCATATGTCTTATTTAAATAAATAAATTTATAAAACACTGATTTCCAGTGCACAGACTCTTGTACACAAGGTCAGAAGGCCACTGTTTGTATAGTGTGTGTCTAAAAAAATCAAATATTGCTTAACTGCACTACCAGAAAATAGTGCAGCACCTGAGATTTTTCTTGTCTATAGTCACCAGACTGGCACTGCTATCTTTCCAAATCCCATTCCAAGCAAGCAATTTTCTGGTTCACTTCAGACAGGGTGCCAATTAAGTATTCTGAGAATGAAAGACTAATAAAGTTTGTGGTTTGTTTTTTTTTTTTTGGTGGAGTTTTAATGCCACTACAAAACAAAAGGCTGGTGATTCTCTTATTTTCTCCTCTTTCCTGGAACTTCTGCTACATGTACCTGTCTTCCCCCACACACTTTATATTTTACCCTTTTCTTTATCTCCCCTTTAAATAAAGTCAGCATCCTAATACCTCATTAATCTAAAATTTCCAGGAAAACCTCACTAAGTCCTCAACAGAAACCCTTCTATGAACAAAGTAAGTAATTTCAGATCACAAAATTCTAAAAGATTGGAGAATTATTTTTCAATTGATTAAAGAAATACTTTGCCTCTGCAATATAAAAAACATTAGCTCTTTATGCTACATACCCCTGCTGTTCATTCAAAATACTATCCAAACCAACTACCAAAGCCACCTCTCATGGAATAAAAGTCACACAATAGAACTAAATTTATCCCATCATGTGCTGAGAAGGGAGGACTTTGCAACACACGCAGGCGATCAGGACAGTGGGACTGCTTCAGAAGACTGCTTCTTTAGGAACCGTCAGCTCTTCTCTCTCCAGCTTCCAACCCATCATCCCCCGGTCTCGGGGAGTCAGGGACCCCAGACATTCTCCACTTCCCCCATGTTCCCAAGCAAGGGAGGATTCTCCGCCCGATGGCGTCTCGTTGTTTATTTGCAAACAATTCAACCAATTCAAGCATTTAGGGTTACGTGTAAGGAAGCTTAAGAACATCACGAGTTAGACGCAGCTATACCGAGAGCAGAGCTCCGTCTCCACAGCACCAGCTCCTCGGCGCACCTCCCTCTCCACCTCAGCCAGAGGCTCCGGGGGGAGGCTCGGGGCACGGAGCGGGGCACCCAGGCGGGATGGGACGGCAAGCGGCCGCCAAGGCTACCCGAAGGCCCGTCAGCCAGCCCGTCCCTGCCACGCGGAGCATCCCCCACGGCTACCCTCCTCCTCCTAGCGGCAGCCGCCAGCCCCATCAGGGCCAATCCCGAGAGCCGCCCACCGCGGCGGCAGCGGCGGCGAAGAGGGGCGGCGGGGAGGGGCGGCGGAGTCCCGCCGTCCCCACGGCAACGCAACGGCCGCAAACCTCTCCTGGGGCAGGAGGCGGCTGAACGGAACGGGGAACGCTGGTTGCAAGCTCGGCTCGCCGGTAAGGTGCTCTCATCCCCCCCCCCGCCCTAAGCCCACCCGTGATGAAGGCGAACCCACGTGGAACAGCCCGGCCCAGCCGCCTCCGCACCGCGGGGCTGACCCTACCACTGTGAAGCGGGAGGGGTGGTGGGAGGGGGAGTGTGTGGAGGGGGTCCCTCATCCGCTTCGCCCGCTGGTTTCGCCAAGTGAGATGCCGGGAGGGAAAACAGACCGAGGGGCCATCCCGGTGGCGGCCCGTGCGAGGAATCGCGGTCTCTGGTTCTCCCCTCCTTTATGTTTAGCGCTCCGGTTGGGTGGTACGGCCCGTGAGCCCTCCCTCTCTCCCCTGGCAAACACCATTCAACCCTTTGGGGGTGAGAAGAACAGAGGCGGGGTCAGGGTTTAGGTGAAAACGGGGCAACGTGTGTGAAAGTGCCGGAAAACGGGCCGCCGGAGGAAACTCCGACCCCACCAACGTGGCCTTCTCACGTTGCTGCGTTTGCCTTACAGCTTCGGAGCAGCTGCATCTGCCTGCTCGAGGAGCAGCACTCGGGCAGGCCGCGGTGAGCGCCCCGTGCACCCAGCCAGCAGCGAGTGATGCCCCTTTTCGGGAGCACCTTCAGCCCCAAGAAGACCCCCGCCAGGAAATGCACCTCTCTCTCCAGCCTGCACTTGGTGAGTCCCTTGCCTGCAGGACTGCATGCTCGGTGACCAGGGGTGGGTGGTTCCCGCTGCCAGCACCATGACCCTTGCAAGAGCTCCGGACCATGACCTTTCTGGCGGTGCAGCACCGTTTCAGATCACTGGTGCCCAGATACGAAGGTAGAAATGAAATAACTCAGGTTTGGATCATCACCCCACCCACAGTCCAGAACTTTCACCTAAGACTTCTCACCATGGTCTTTAAGCCCAGGGAGATGACTGTATATTTGGGCCAGAGAAAGTGCAGGCACAGCAGTGAGAGGAGCCAGTCCTCTCCAGCAGCAGTGAATGACCAAAGTAGGATCTCAGGCTCTAGGGCCAGTCAGACCAGCAGCTTCCATTGGAATGCCATTCACCAAGAAATGGCAAAGCCAGGAGTGGCTTTGGATTTCTCTTAAAACACTGGAGTGTGGTCTTCTCCCTGCAGCTGGACAGAACGACTCGTGAGATTGAGCTGGGCCTGGAGTATGGCACCCCCTCCATGAACCTCGCTGGCCAGAACCTGAAGTTTGAAAATGGCCAGTGGGTGGCAGGTAAAATGCAGCTCAGCTTGCTTTGATCTGAAATATCCACGGTTGGCTGACAGTCCATATTTTGACCTCCTTCTTTTCTTGCAGAATCAGGAAGCTTCACAGGAAATCACAGGGAAACACAGCGCTTGCGCAAACGCAACCAGCAGCTGGAGGAAGAAAACAACCTCCTTCGGCTGAAAGTGGATATTCTGCTAGACATGGTGAGTCTGCTCAGCTGCCTCCTGTCTGTAGCAGCAGAAGTGCCCATCCGAAGCGTGCTGGTAATGCCAAAGGAGGCTGTTTTTTGTACTTCTTACCCTGCCACGTAAGACATAATGACAAAGTGACTATGGTTGTGAAGTCTGATCTCCTCTGCAAGAAGAGGGGAAGATTCCCCCTGCAGCGGAGTTTGATTTAGGGCAACACTGTGGTTGGAATACAGAGGAGCCCCTGCAAGTGCCACATCTCCTTCTCCCCTTTCTGCATGGAGTACAGGGGTTTTCTGGTCCCTCTGGCCTCTGCCCTAAGCATGAAACTGAGTTATAGGTACCCTTTCTGGCCCAAAAAAGGCTGCAAAAGGTTAAAGCTTTCACATACTGTGACATCTATTCTGATTCTTAACCTATGGATTAAATAATTTCCAAGGCCTAAATAAGCCAAAAATCAACCCTTCCCAGAAATCACAGCTTTCATACTTAAAATCTGGAGACATTTTCAGTGAACAGAATAGATGCAAATTCGCAGTCTGTTCAAAGTGTCTTTCTTGGGTTTTATTTCTTTTTGTGACATTCCTTTTTTTTGTTACTATTCTTAAATAATAATAATAATTAAAAATATAGACAGGGCCCCTCTAGTACTGGTGATAGGATTCTCTAATCACTTCTAAAAATGGATTAGAATTCATTTCCATAGGCTTAGGAGTAAAACTGACCCTTCTACTTTGTCTGGGAGACTGCCCAGCGGAGACTGGAGCAGCAGTACTCCTGGAAGAACCCTCATTTGTGATTGTTTTTCCTTGCAAATCATGTGCCTGGGATTGAGGTCAGTTTTCCATCCTTCTCCTCAGGACCCTACAGGTAAAACCAGAGTTACCCCATAGTGTGCCCATTCTGTATTCTCTCTCTTGAGCAGAGGAACAAGTGTCTTCTAGTAGCTGAGATACTGGTCCATACAGGTGAGGAGGAGGAACTTACCCTTGAATCACTGGAACTCTGGAGGCAGTTTCTGAGCTGCTGTGTCTGCCAGTTTCTCCACAGCCATGACATGATAATAGAAGTTTAGTAAATAAAATACACTATAATAATAATACTATATCATAATCATAATAGTATTGAAGTATAATGAGAGAGAAATAAAACCCAAAAAAAGACAAGTGATGCAGTTGCTCAGCATCCCCTGACCAATGCTCGAGCACTGATCTGCCCCTGCCAGCCAACTGCCTCCACTTTATACACTGGGCATGATGTTCTGTGTTATGGAATATCCCTTTGGCTAGTTGGGGCCAGCTTTCCTGGCTGTGCTCCCTCCCAGCTTCTTGTGCATCTCTTCACTGGCAGAACATGGGAAACCGAAAAGTCCTTGGACTTGGACAAGCACTGCTTAGCAACAGCTAAACCATCAGTGTGTTAACCAGTGCTATTCTCACACTAAATCCAAAACAAAGCATTGTACCAACTACTAGGAAGAAACTTAACCCCACCCCAGATGAAACCAGGACATGTGTCCTGCCATGTGTGTCCAAGGAACACAGCAGGTATGAGGTTGCAGATCAGCCATTGGCCCCACAGCATAACAGAGAGCAGAGGTGAGAGCAGCTCACTCTTTTTTGCTGTGCATTGCAGCTCGCCGAGACCACCGCTGAGTCCCATTTGCTGGACAGGGAGCTGGAGGAACTGAAGAACCACAGCCGGAGGAGGAAGTGAAGCCGACGAGGCAGCTGGCTCTGAGCCTTGGCTGCCCCTGGGACGCTGGGGCCAGCTTGGCCCTCGAGCTGTNCACCTAAGACTTCTCACCATGGTCTTTAAGCCCAGGGAGATGACTGTATGTTTGGGCCAGAGAAAGTGCAGGCACACCAGTGAGAGGAGCCAGTCCTCTCCAGCAGCAGTGAATGACCAAAGTAGGATCTCAGGCTCTAGGGCCAGTCAGACCAGCAGCTTCCATTGGAATGCCATTCACCAAGAAATGGCAAAGCCAGGAGTGGCTTTGGATTTCTCTTAAAACACTGGAGTGTGGTCTTCTCCCTGCAGCTGGACAGAACGACTCGTGAGATTGAGCTGGGCCTGGAGTATGGCACCCCCTCCATGAACCTCGCTGGCCAGAACCTGAAGTTTGAAAATGGCCAGTGGGTGGCAGGTAAAATGCAGCTCAGCTTGCTTTGATCTGAAATAGCCACGGTTGGCTGACAGTCCATATTTTGACCTCCTTCTTTTCTTGCAGAATCAGGAAGCTTCACAGGAAATCACAGGGAAACACAGCGCTTGCGCAAACGCAACCAGCAGCTGGAGGAAGAAAACAACCTCCTTCGGCTGAAAGTGGATATTCTGCTAGACATGGTGAGTCTGCTCAGCTGCCTCCTGTCTGTAGCAGCAGAAGTGCCCATCCGAAGCGTGCTGGTAATGCCAAAGGAGGCTGTTTTTTGTACTTCTTACCCTGCCACGTAAGACATAATGACAAAGTGACTATGGTTGTGAAGTCTGATCTCCTCTGCAAGAAGAGGGGAAGATTCCCCCTGCAGCGGAGTTTGATTTAGGGCAACACTGTGGTTGGAATACAGAGGAGCCCCTGCAAGTGCCACATCTCCTTCTCCCCTTTCTGCATGGAGTACAGGGGTTTTCTGGTCCCTCTGGCCTCTGCCCTAAGCATGAAACTGAGTTATAGGTACCCTTTCTGGCCCAAAAAAGGCTGCAAAAGGTTAAAGCTTTCACATACTGTGACATCTATTCTGATTCTTAACCTATGGATTAAATAATTTCCAAGGCCTAAATAAGCCAAAAATCAACCCTTCCCAGAAATCACAGCTTTCATACTTAAAATCTGGAGACATTTTCAGTGAACAGAATAGATGCAAATTCGCAGTCTGTTCAAAGTGTCTTTCTTGGGTTTTATTTCTTTTTGTGACATTCCTTTTTTTTGTTACTATTCTTAAATAATAATAATAATTAAAAATATAGACAGGGCCCCTCTAGTACTGGTGATAGGATTCTCTAATCACTTCTAAAAATGGATTAGAATTCATTTCCATAGGCTTAGGAGTAAAACTGACCCTTCTACTTTGTCTGGGAGACTGCCCAGCGGAGACTGGAGCAGCAGTACTCCTGGAAGAACCCTCATTTGTGATTGTTTTTCCTTGCAAATCATGTGCCTGGGATTGAGGTCAGTTTTCCATCCTTCTCCTCAGGACCCTACAGGTAAAACCAGAGTTACCCCATAGTGTGCCCATTCTGTATTCTCTCTCTTGAGCAGAGGAACAAGTGTCTTCTAGTAGCTGAGATACTGGTCCATACAGGTGAGGAGGAGGAACTTACCCTTGAATCACTGGAACTCTGGAGGCAGTTTCTGAGCTGCTGTGTCTGCCAGTTTCTCCACAGCCATGACATGATAATAGAAGTTTAGTAAATAAAATACACTATAATAATAATACTATATCATAATCAT
Source organism: Ceyx cyanopectus (assembly GCA_013401355.1). NCBI lineage: Eukaryota > Metazoa > Chordata > Aves > Coraciiformes > Alcedinidae > Ceyx > Ceyx cyanopectus. The sequence goes on from VYZU01089525.1 coordinate 67,285, forward strand.
AATAGTATTGAAGTATAATGAGAGAGAAATAAAACCCAAAAAAAGACAAGTGATGCAGTTGCTCAGCATCCCCTGACCAATGCTCGAGCACTGATCTGCCCCTGCCAGCCAACTGCCTCCACTTTATACACTGGGCATGATGTTCTGTGTTATGGAATATCCCTTTGGCTAGTTGGGGCCAGCTTTCCTGGCTGTGCTCCCTCCCAGCTTCTTGTGCATCTCTTCACTGGCAGAACATGGGAAACCGAAAAGTCCTTGGACTTGGACAAGCACTGCTTAGCAACAGCTAAACCATCAGTGTGTTAACCAGTGCTATTCTCACACTAAATCCAAAACAAAGCATTGTACCAACTACTAGGAAGAAACTTAACCCCACCCCAGATGAAACCAGGACATGTGTCCTGCCATGTGTGTCCAAGGAACACAGCAGGTATGAGGTTGCAGATCAGCCATTGGCCCCACAGCATAACAGAGAGCAGAGGTGAGAGCAGCTCACTCTTTTTTGCTGTGCATTGCAGCTCGCCGAGACCACCGCTGAGTCCCATTTGCTGGACAGGGAGCTGGAGGAACTGAAGAACCACAGCCGGAGGAGGAAGTGAAGCCGACGAGGCAGCTGGCTCTGAGCCTTGGCTGCCCCTGGGACGCTGGGGCCAGCTTGGCCCTCGAGCTGTGTTGGTGCTGTCTGTAGGTACTTCCATGGCACCACTAATAACAGATACCTCCGGCACTGTGTGGTGCTGCAGGTACCGTGGTACTCCAGCAAGTCTCACTGGTTCATTAACACATTTTTTCTCTGAGCACTTTACCTCCCCGCAGCCCAGAAGAAGGTACCCTCTTCCCTAAGGCGGCCGGACAACACCCTCCGGGTGGGTCCCGTGCTTAAAGACACCGCGTGTCCCATCCTTTCGCAAACTTGTGTCCCCCGGGGTGGCCCGTGGGGCTGTCGGAGCTTCACCTCCTGCCGGTGGCAAACGCGCTGCTGGGGTCGCTTGTTCTAACGGTCTTTGCCTACCTTATATAAAAAGTTACATTTAAAACCAGATTCTGCGGGTGTTTGTTAGACAAAAGGCCGTTCTGTGAGCTGGGGTTGCCGGGAGGTCCCCGGGACCGGTGAGCGGGCCGCAGTAGACCCTCAAGAGACAATGGCCGGCATTCCTCCTGGCCGCCAGGGGCCGCTGTCTCCCTCCGGCCCTAGAGGCGGGAGCACCTCCCCGCTTCCGTCGGCGCTCTGCTCGCTGTTCCGCTTCCGCTATCTCGCCTGCCCCTCCGTCCCTGCCTGGTGGTGATGGCTGCCGCTGCGTCCCTGTCTCCAGAGGAGCTGCTGCCCAAGGGCGGCTCGGGCAAGGCCGAGGAGCTGGAGGACGAGCTGGAGGAGGAGGAGGACGACGAGGAGGTAGCGGGCGGGTGGCGCCGGGGTGGGCGGCAAGGCGGGCGCGGTGACCCCGGCGGGCGCGGTGACCCCGGCGGGTGCGCCGGGCCTGGCCTGACGCGGTTCGTGCCGTCCGCAGCTGGACGAGACGCTGGCGGAGCGGCTGTGGGGGCTGACGGAGATGTTCCCCGAGAGCGTCCGGTCGGCGGCCGGAGCTACCTTCGACCTGTCTCTGACGGTGGTGCAGAAGATGTACAGGTGAGGGAACGCCGGGCGGGATTCGGGAGTGGGCTGCCCGGTAGGGGCGGGGCGACTCCGCCGGCTTCCGCTGCAGCCGTTGCCGCTGGTAGTGCAGTGCGAGGTGGGCAGGGAGCCGCGGCCCTTGTTTCTCAGTGACGTAGGCAAAGCCGGGTGGTGAGGGCAGGGGAAGATGTCCCCGCGGAGTTGGGGATGGAACCAGGGGAAGGCTTTTGTCAGAGGAATGGAAAGGAAATGCGACAGAAGCCTGGCACCTATAAAAGGCAGGAGCCAATTCTTACACTACTGTGCTTTTTTTCACCCTAGATTCTCCAGGGCAGCTCTGTGGATTGGGACCACCTCCTTCATGATTCTGGTTCTTCCTGTCGTCTTTGAAACTGAAAAACTGCAGATGGAGCAACAGCAGCAGCTGCAGCAGCGACAGGTGAGCTGGAAGCCCCACAGCCCTCTCTCCTGACCCTTCACATTGGCTGAGTGCCAGCACCTCCTCTCAGTTACAGTTCATTATGAGCTGTGGCCTCGTTCATCCCACCAGCCAATGAAAAGAAAAAAAAAAATTACTATCTCACAGGTCACCCTGTGCAGTGCTTTTTTTTTTTTTTTT
>VYZU01089525.1:69715-96139 GCA_013401355.1 Ceyx cyanopectus
TTTTTTTTTTTTCATTTGTTTTTATTTTCGGTTCTCCTTTGGGACATTGACCTGTTCATAATGAGGGGGGAAGCCCCCACTCTGGACCTGGTGACAGCTCCTGTCTGCATCCCCCACCTAGAAGCCATGAGTCTTTACTTTTATTCAGTCAGTACACTATACCCAGTCACAGACTGGAAGCAGGAGAGTTCCTTTTCCCAGCTCCGTGCCCCACACAGAACCACCCTGGGGCACAGGTCGGGCCTCGAAAGGCAGCGGTCAAACCAACCCCCTCCTTTCCCGGCTGACTCAGAGCCAACGGACAGCAGTGTTGGAAGGAAGAGCGACTGTCCCGGCTAAGCAAAGGCAGAAGGTGGCCATGCCCATGGAAAAGGTTCTCTGGGAAGATGCATCTGCAAAAATACTTTCACTGCAAGTCCCGTGTGTGCATAAGAACAGAGGGAGCAGCAGGGCAGGGCTGAGCTGACCCTGTCCGCGCTGACCCCCTGCCTCAGAGCCCAGAACTTCAGATGGCGGCTGCGTCTTTTTTTGTATCGAGTATGAAATAAATCCAACCTGAGCAGCGTGGTTTTAATAGAGTCTGTGAAGGAGGCTCAGTTCTTTCGGAGCTGTCAGTGGCATGGCGGGTAAGGACCCACCTGTGGCAGTGGGGAGGGGATGGACACCCCTTCAGGTATTGGAGAAAGCTTTGCACGGCTTGAGGGAGTTGTGGGAGGTGACTATACCTCAGCACCACTGACTGATTTTCAAGGTTATTAGCTCACAGAGAGGTGGCAGTTTTATAACCAAAGAAAAAAAAAATTTATTTTTCTTTATATACTTTGTTACAGAACAATTTAGTTGAACATACAGAAGTGATAGGACGTTTATGTGGAATTTTTTTTTCCATTTTTAATATTTGGTTAAACAAAATAACATTTCTGTAAACAAACCCAAGATGAGGCTCTAACAAAACCAAACAAGCAAGAAAACAAAATACAGGCTTCCTCACTCCCAAGTGGGGGGACTGGGCCCACGCTCTCAGGCATGGCAGCCTCACCTCCTGCGGGGGTGTGATCAGACACTTTCCCTTTACCTGAGCAGCTGGATCACACCATGTCCTGCCCCCCTGGGAAAGGAGCTGACACACAAGAAGAAAATAGCCCCAAAATATTTTAAAACATCTTTGCATATTGTGCACCAATCCGTTGGCTTGCAGGTTCCATGCAAACGGGGTTTCTCCAAAGTGCGAGTTCAATCAACATAGAAAACATTGCTGTTGAGATTTATTCCCCCGGCCCCCTTGAAGAAATGGCTTCAAGTCAGGAGCAGAATGCCTGCAGGCTGTGCATCCTGCTGTAAAGTGTTAAAAACTCTGCCAGCTGGTATCACTCACTGATTGGAATGTGTTACGAAACAGGACTTATAGAAACACTGGGTCTTTAAAAGGTAAGATCCATTTGCCCTCAACTGTGGGAGGCTGTGCTCAAGATTGAAAAATGGTGCTTGTCAGGTGTCCAGGGGTCTGTGGACAGCATCATCCTGAAATCAGGCAGCCTCTGTTCTCAGTGAGGAAGGTGTGATTTTGGTGGTCTCAGCTTCAAGCACCTGATCAGCCTTTTCAGAGCTCAGAGAAAAAAGTAACTGAGAAAAGGTAGTTACTGCCCCTCCTTTCAGAAATGCAAACACCAGTAATGAGACTCCTGCATGACAGAGCAAGATCCTTCAAGCTTCATTGTGTCCCAGACACTGCTGTTTAACAAGACATCCCACATGTAAAGGAGGAAAGCAAACAGCAGCTTAGCCAGGAAGCACTAAACACCACAAAGTCTGTTCCAGATTCAGCATTTCCTCCTGCTGCTGTGGAAGGTGTGACTGAGCTAACAGCTCAACCAGGTGACTGGGAAACAGCTGGTGGAGATTCCCCTTGGTGTCTCCATGTCTACAGTCACTCCTCCCTGCAGGAGGGAGGGCATGTCTGTTAACGGAATGTTTGTTGACCAATGCTAAAAGAGAGGTTGGTTCGACTACCAGGCCAGGGTCTCTAACACCCAAAAGTTCTGGGGGACCCTCTGCATCTGCACACTGCTGGCCAGTAACTATACAAAGGGCAAGAACTGACTGTGACAAAGGTTTCCCTCCTCAGATGATTTTTTCATTGTTAACTTCACCTCTTTCTGGGACATTCCTAATGACACTCGTGACTGCGGGCTAGACTTCTGGAAAGAGGAAAATAAGATGGAATTAATTCCTCACAAAACCTCTCTCTGAGCAGCCCCTAAACCACAGGGTGACGACATAGAAAAATCAAACACAGAAAAATAGAACACAACAAAACCCAAGGTAGCACAAAGAAACCCAAGCAGACTACAGCCTCTCTCCAGTCCAGAAACTCAATCCTCCTTGATTAGCCTGTGCTTGCTGTTTCCACACTGCCTTCACCAGCCACATTCTGCCAACAACCACTCACCAAGAACATAAATCCCTGGAGATGCCGGGGGAAGAATCCTCCAGCTACCTGAAGAATTTCTTGAAAGATGACACTGGTTTTATTATCATTTTTGAATTCCTGGCACAAGCCAACCCTAAGAAGCAGAGGGTCATGCTGAGCACCGTACCATTCCTAGTGTTTGAGAGCGTCCTGAGAGACCCTTAGGAATTGCAAATGTCTTCATGATGACTTGTTTTGGGGGGATAGACTCGCCATGAGGCGGCAGTGTGCTTGGCCCCTGCTCCTTCCCAGCAACCCCCAGAGGGAGCAGCATTCCACCATAGGCAGCCTTCAATCAGGTGGAGAAAGGGAGGCCAGAAACTTCCAGACAGCCTGGCCCCAGAGCCCAGTTTTGAAGAGCACAGTGCTCTCCGGGTAGCTGAAGGGCAGGCAGCTCCTCTACCTCTGCAAGGAAAGTGATTGGCTTCCAGTTTCCTCCACTCTGTCCTCAGTTCTTCCCCACTCACCACCCCCATGTCCACACCATTGGCCTATTGCACCAAGGAAGGAAGAGAAGAGCCTAACAAAGGAAATCCCAGATAAGAAGAGTTGGGGCACCCATTATACAGGTCTCAGGATACTGGGAGTTCAGTAAAGGGGAAGAGCTGTAGTGGGAGGACAGAGTCGGCCCGGGTCACACGTCAGCTCTCCAACTCTGATGTGCTTCCACCTCCTCTGGCACCACCAACAGGAGTTCACAGTTCTTTCCTCTCAGCTGGTGTTTCAAAAATTTCCTATCACAAAGGGAAAACAGAAATAAGTGTTACTGAATGTAGAACTTCGTTGTTTTCCTCACCAATTAGCTGCGCAACTATGCAAACGTGACAATGGGAAGAAAGCCCTAGGCACTGTCTTCAGTTATTTTCTGAAAATAAATAAATAAAATAACCCACAACAAAAGAAACCACAAACAGATACTTAACTTGCCCCACTAGATTCAACACAACTCTGCCCAGAAAATTATCACAAAATCAGATTAGACATGATCTTAACCTCAGCAGTGATAACTATATAGATGCCACTTTCCAGTTCTCCAAGATGGCAAAATAGAATTAAAAACACTTGGTTCCTTCAGACCTCCAAGATCAAGAATCCCACAGTATTTTAAAATAAGGAACAACTCTGGAATACTTGTGTCAAGAAACAACCCCATCATTTATATGTGCTTACTGTAGGTTTTAACAGCAAGATGCCACTTGGTGATTTGACATGATTATGCAGCCCCTTCCTGCCCATAAGCTTTTTCTGATGCCAAACTTGGATTATCTCCAATAACTACTAAAAAGTCAAACCAAAATTTTCTCTTGCCGTCTTTAGGCCCAGATTTCCAAAACTCCCTATATAGGAAGCCCTTATTTACTGCTGAAGAACAACACACCCAACATAAAATCCACCAGAAGCTCTGCACTGTAGTTCCAGAACTATGCTACTTTATCCCCCGAAGCTCAGAGAGGCTGGCATTCACTTCACCAAGTCCTCACTGGCCACGATAGACTCTACAAATACTGCTTATATACAATTCCTACCTCACAAGAAGTCTAGTTGAGACAGTAAAGCTGCTAGTAGTCTTTAGAACAACCTGGGAAGGAAGCTAAACAGCTACTAGGAACATGTGAGACTTTACAGGCAATGTAACTACACTGACCATGTTGTGCCCAGTCAGAAGCACAGCATAGACTTACAGAGGCAAGTGATTCCTAAGCAGCAGCTTTCACAGACATAAGGAGCAAGGCTGCACTTTTAGCCTGGAAAACCTCTTGCTGGGAACATAAGCCCAGATTGCTACTAGAGAGGCAAAGGAATGCTGAGACTCACATTTGAAGAGAGTGTGAGGCACAGCACATCTCTTTGCAGGTGTCACCCACTAACACCAGACCTTGGCCTCTACCTTCACTAGTGACAAGAACCATCCATGTAAGATGGAAAGTCAAGCTGTCCCAGGCTCACAGAGATCACTGCTAAAGCATTTTCCTGGCTTTGAACACATGGGCCACAGTTCCAAGTGCAGGCATGAGAATCTTATTAATCTCAAATCTTTGCTATTGAAGGTCACCCGTAAATGTTTCAAGCACTATCTATTTAAGGACAGATTCCCCACTTCTAACAGGGAAATACTTGAGGAGGAACAAAAAATCCTACCTGAGCTCACTTTCACCTCCAATCCACTCAGGCACCTTGAGTTTGGAGTCGAGGTTATAGTAGGTACCTCCCACCTCCCGGACGCAGATCCAGTGCTGCCGCTTGAGAGGGAGCTTCAAGGGGCCCCAGCAAAGGCTGGAGGGCAGATTCATGATGAAGCCCATCACGTTAGACAGGGCAATGACATTAACATCCCTGGAAGAGTGCAGAAAATACAACAGCAGTAAGAAAATATTCTGATGCTTCAAATTCATCTTGGCAATTTCTTAAAAGCAGAGGCCATCTCCAGAGTTACAGAACTTCTCGGTACCTGCGCTTGTCCCACCAAACGGCCTCGTAGCCTTTGGTCTGAAGCGCTGCCATGATCACGTTCACATCATAGTTTCCATTTCCCAGCATGCTCTTCTTGTGGGGTGTCACCATGGTGTTGGGAGACAACCTGCAAGCACAACAGGAGGCTGCTCTAGTGCACGTCTGCCCAACCTACATTGCATAGTTGGAAGGAGCTACCTGCTGTATAACTTCAAGCTTGTCTTATACTTTATCACAAAAACCCCAGAAAGGTCCCTTTTGACCCAAACTATTCTACAATTCTATTCTGGCCCCCTTATCACTCAACAAAGGGGTTGAGAGAACTAAATAATGCATTAAGGATAACTGTGATGTACAAACCCTCCAAAGATCCGAGCTTTGATGCCAAAGAGCCCAAGAGACTGCAAAGCAGGAAGTTCTTTTCCCCATACCTTGAACTGATACTTCTGAAGTACCAGTAACTTCAGTTATTTTCTCCCCAGTTCATGGTTGGACTACATGCCTGTTCACCATTTAGAACAACAGCTATCAATTTCAGGAGTTCAATAGCCAATAATAGCTTTGGTGACTGGATGAAATAACCTGAGGCAGGGCAGGCTGACTACAGAAAAGGTTGTTCTCCCCAACCCCTCCACTGGTGAATTAAAGAAGTATTCAGACACAAGGCTGGGAAGATATCTGTGAGCTTTCTAAAGAATTGCCTTTGCTATATGATTAAAAAAAACCCACAAAATTTGTTGCTGTAGGTAACTAAATTGATAACCTTGTTGCAAACAAATCCCTTCAGCTTTAACCTGTGAGCTTGCCTGGACATCACCTGCATTACCACATCATCAAAACAGAATCACAGTCCATCATGTTACATGCGAAAATAGAAGACAGCCTTTGCACAACAGCAATTAATGGATGCAAGACAGAAAACATGGAGACACGTGGCAAAGCCCCAGTTAGTCATTTCTATTGTTTTGTGTGTGTGTCTCCTCCCAAGAAATTCTGTAAGGAGTGGAAACAATGTGGGAGTGAATGATTAGGAAGCTGACAGATGGGCTTCAACAGCTGGAAGGATGAGCACTGGGGGAAACCTGTGAGTAGAGAACAGCAAGGTCATGCCACATCAAGCCAAGAAAATCAGCCTGAGATCAGTTCTGGTGTGATTTGTTCTTTTGGTTGGTAAGGACTCAATTAGCTCTGCTGGAACACTGATCAGATCTTTCAGATAATCCAAACAACATTTCATCTGCCTCTTCTTTATGTCAATTCCATCATCTCAGATTCCTCAGGCACATTCTGTGCTCAGCCTTAAGTGTGGTGCAAGTTCTGCTGGCATGTTTCATCCAGGGAAGTTCCCTCAGCCCTTCTGCACTCCTCCCAACAACATCAGGCTTTTGGCAAGAACAATGTAAGGATGGATTGAGTAGAGAGTTTCAGACCAACCAAAAGTGGACTGGTAGCTTTTTACATCAGCTATGAGTTTTCTTGCAGTGGAGCAGACCACAGCAGAACAGCCTGGGAAGTGACAACTATAGAAGGGAGAAGAGTCCAAAACAATGGGGTAACTGGAAAAGCTACCAGTATCCCCACTGGACATTGTCCAGTGGGGCAGTGACATTTTCACAGAATCACAGTTTCCACTCTCCAAAGCTCTCATGTGTTTTGCTAACCACAGAGCTGCAGCTACAGCTTATGACAGTGATTCCAGCATCTCCATAATGCTTGACCACTTGGCTACAACTAATTCCTCAAGATCTTTACTTCAGTCTGTTAACTCCCATGAGTGCCAGTGAGCCTGGAAAGCCTTCCAATTAACAGAGCCCTTAGGGTTGCACAAGCACCCTCTTGTGGCACCGTTTTCCAGAGACAAGCTTATTTGAGAGCTAAAAGAACATATTTCTCTTTGTTCCTTCCCATAACTTTCAGAGCCCCAAAAGTGAGATGAAGAGACCAGCAGAGGTGATGTATTCAACCTGCGAGCAAACCTGTACCAAGTATCACCTCACCTCAACGCCTCTACTTCCACACACCTAATCAGATGGATTCCGATTAGACAAGGAATTAAGCCACTAAGCTGAGGAAGACTGACAAAGCTGGACAGAAATACAAGTAATAAACCTACTCAGCTTTCTAAGTCAGAAACTTTAATCTACGTGTTGTACTAACATTCCCAGATTCCTGTACACAGTTGTCTTTCCTAATCAAGTCTCGATACAGACTCCAGCGATGCAAAGATTTTTTTTTTCTCCCCACACAACATTTGGAACATGCAGTCTTACTTCCCGAAACAAAACCCAGAGGAACATCAAAAAGGTATTTCTTGTATTAGAGGAAAATAGAGAGGAAGGACTACAAAATGAAAGGGGATTTTGGACCAAGTTTTGGCTTACACTTGGGATAATCGTCATCAGACTACATTGGCCTTATGCAATGGGAGGCAGCAAAAGGGAGACTAATGATTAAGCAATGCAGTTCAATCCTTCTTCAAGGGATGTGGTAAAAGCTACAGAAAACCTAAGCTTGTGAGCTCGTTACTTTGTCAACACAGGGTTTAAAAGATAAATTAAAAACAAAACAAAACAAACCAATAAAAATCACACCTTGCAACATTTTTGTAACTTATTTAAAATATTCATCAGTCCTTTATCAGAGCCATCACCACACCAAACAGGACCAGACACAGGAAAGACATCGAGAAAAGTGATGTATAAAGGGCTACTAAATCCACAGTTCTTAAAGGCAAGTCAAAGAGCTAGGCACCAGTAGCACCCCCAGAGATGCAAAGGTCACAGCTATCCTTACGCATTGGCCTACAGCTCACCCGCTTCCGAGAGGAATTTCCACAGTACTGTGGGGCTGAATCAGTCTGTGAATCTTGATCCAAGTATTAGGATGGAACAATACCAGGCTGGAATCAAAGACAAATTCACCCTTCTAGGGCAAGGGGTCCAACAGGATTAACATCCCAACTCTGAAAGGTTTCATGCTTCATACTAATTCTCTCTCACCAAACCCAATGAAAACCAACTAATTAGATCATCACACTCTTCCTACCACATGAACTGCCTTTGTTTGCTTCAGGCCAATAGGAATCCATTTGTGATTAAGATTCTGACAATTGCTGCTCTGGTATAAAACTGTAGTTTTTACACAGGACAAAGAAAGCCTTAAGCCTGCTGCAGACCAGCTCCACTTTACCAACTAAATTTTATTTTCAAGGCTACTGTAAATAGAATTTCAATCTGGTATTTGCCAGACTTCCACCACACTTTCTTTGCCAAAAACAGGCATGTGGTGGATTAGCCAAGCACCAGTTCCACAAGGCTGCTGATTTTCAGGACAGGAGCAACAGGCACACAGCTCCCTGCTCACCACAACAGGGTGCCACAGCTGCCTTGTCCAGCAGTCCCTGTGTAACCACTGTCATGAAGCATGACTGCCTACCTGTCACAAGCAAGAGGCCACCAACTGCTGGTTACAGCTATTAAAGTGTAACATGCAGTAAGTACAACATCCACAGATTGGTTATCAGAAGAAACTCCATTTCCTATTTGATTACTTCACCAATGCAAGGTCATCACCACCTTCAGACATGCTCAGAACCTCCACAAAGCACCAAAACAGTGTAAAATAAACAGAATGCAAAATACAAGCTATTTTACAGGCCACATGAATAATTTACATTTATCCCAGTAAAACTAAAAAAAATGCTTTTATTAATTATCTGAAGCTTCTGGAAACATTTAACAATACCAAAGAAAACAAGGATCTAGGTACTGAAATTAAACCCAGTTTGACAGAGTACACAGGATCTTGCTGCATGGAAAAAAAACCCCAATGTTTGAAGAACTTAATCACTTGGATAAGGAGTTGCTCATCTGGCAAAGCTCCTCATTTCCAGAAAACTCAGAAGTGTTGTGGTACTAAATTAGGAAGTTTTTTATGATGACCCATTTGTCATTCCTGTTGCTTTCACACTCCCAAGGCAATCCCCAAATCCGTTATTAGCATCAAGATAATGTACCTATATGAAGCAGGGGCAAAAACATAGATGGGTAGAAGATGCACTAAGGTGAGTGGGAGAGAGGGCAGCAGTCCAACCACATGACAGCATCTGCAACAAAGCTCTTGCACCCAACAGTAGCAGCCAGAATAGTTAGAGATTAAAAACAATTAAAAAGATAATTTCTGCATAGGGAACAAACAATAAACAAACAAACAAAAAAGGAGGGTGTGTGTAGGGGGAAAGGGTCTTTAAAAAAGCTACATTCAGAGTAGCAGCACACTGAGCCCCTTCTTTGCTCTATTCCCCCCCCCACCCCACCAAATAACATTTGAAAATTCCTCCAAGCAACAGAGGACAAGGGGAGGCTAATGCCAGTGTAGACAGTATCCTACCTCTGAAAAATCTCCTGCAGGGTTTCCCTAGTGAAGGCGTTGCTGTCCTGGAAGACATTGTTGAGGGCATGGAGGGCACACAGCTCCCTACGCTGCTTCTCATGGTAAATATGAGGTGGTGGTAGCTGGGGTGGCTCTGGTGATTCCGATTTGGTCTTGTCACCTTTCCATGGCACGCAACTCATTTTTGCGTAGGGTGGATGGAGAGTAGGTGGTGAGAAATGAAGGAGGCTGAAATTTCTTCCTCCACAGTCACAACAGCAGCCCACTGACCCTTTCTTTTACAGGCCAGTGCTGCTTCCAGCTCACAAACCCTCCTTTTGTGCTTCAGTTTATTCAGTAATTGCCTCTGATTGCTGGTTTTAAAAACCACATAAAGATCTGCAACATATTTTTCCTCCCTCCTCCCATACCATGTAAAAATTAGTTCTCTCTCCCCAACCCCAGGGAAAAAAAAAGAAAAAAGAAAACAACAATGTCAAAAGATATTAATCCCCTTAGTCTCAAGGTACCAGGTGCAATTTATCACATCGCTCCTTTTCTTCCATCTCCTTTGGTCTACAGAGCAACTAAAAAGGTGCCCAGAGCAGGTAACAAAGGGAGGCCCACCCCCACAATGCCAAAGGGGAGAAAATGAAGCCAGCTTCTGGTGCTGTCTATTGGAGCAGAGAGTGGTTAAGGACTTATCAGCTGCATTCCTCCATTCCTTTGGGAATGACTGAATCCAGGCAAGAAGATGCCAACAGCTCAGGAAAGAAAACCGCTTCTTGCTAGGCCACCAAAAAAACCCAGGTCCAGGCTCCAGGGAAGGCAGTTCCTCACAAGTCACCCTGCACTCCGACAAAGGGAAGTCTCCATTAGCAATGAGCAGCACAAAGCCCGTGGGGGCGAGGGGAGGGCAGGCAGCAGACGGGACCGGTCCCCGGGCCTGCCTCGCACCTTCCCAACCCGGCCCTCCCCACCCCGCGCTCACACAACAATCGCCACCGACACCGGGAACGCGGGCGGCAGTCGCTCGCAGGGCCAAGGCCCAGCCCCACACCGCCGCCCCGTCCCTTTCGCGCTGATGAGAAACCCCCACCTTGCCCCCCCCGCAACGGCCCCCGCCTGGCAGCCTCGCCTCCCCGCCCCTGGGGGCTCACTGCCGGGACGAGGCGCCCGCCCGTACCCTCAAGGAGGGACGCAAGCAGAGCCAGCGGACCCCGCCGCCTCACCCTCTCCTCGACCGCCCCACCGCGGGCCGCCCGCGCCTGCGCGCCGGGGCCCGCTCGATTTCCCTCCCGCCCCGTGACCCCCTCCTCCCCGCGGTGCGCGTGCCCCGTGGCCCGCCCCACACGCGCCGACGTCGCGCGCGCACCCCCGCCTCCTGACGTCAGCGGCCGGCGCGGGGCAGCCGGGGGGAGGAGAGGTGTGAGGGGCGCCGGGGCTGTGGTGGGGCTGCTGCCGGATTGTCGGTTCTGCCTCCTCCGGGACTGGGGGCCGCGGCTTCGCCGAGCTTCGTGCCCGGAGAGGAGCGGGCAGGCGACTGGGTGGGGTGCCGGGGCACCGGCAGCGCTTGGAAGGAGAATGGCCCGCCGTGCGGCCGACGGCAGGCGGGGTTCGCTCCTGGCCCTGCGGCCGATGAGCTACGCAGCCCTAGGCGAGTTAATTTCCCTCTTGCCTGCTAATTAATAAGAGCGTCGAGTCTCGCTGCGATAAGTCGGGGCATCTGAGGTCATTTTACCGCCTAGTGAATAAACATAAACCCTCCCCGACTTCGCCCAGCGCCAAGCGGGAGCGGTTGCCCGGCCCAGCGGAGGAACGGAACGGGCGGCTTCCGCGCCGGCCTGCCAGTCGCGCCGGGGTCACCTGCCAGCCCGCAAAACCCTTCAGCGGGTGGGATTTCCTCCTTCCCTCGGCGCTGGTGCCCAGTCCCTTACGGTCCGAATGCCGTGGGCTCGCCTGGCCAGTCACCTGGTCCCGAGGGGGGCGTCGCGGACCCTTTGCTGGAGTCTCCTGAGTAAGGCGTGAGAGCTGCCGATGCTCCGACTACCTGGCAGCGTCCGTCACCAGCGGAGCGTCTGACCGGGACAGCCGGAGCCGCAGCTTGGGGGGACACCCGTCGCGCTCCCCTCCCCGTTCTGTTGGCTTGTACAACGCTCCGTGGAAAGTCGTCTTTTTCTCATTGGCTAGCCCTAGGAGACAACACCCACCGGGGCGGGCCCTGCCTGTGGCAGCGGCTTAGTTCCACCCAGCCGCTGGAGTCACCTTGTTCGATTGGTCTTCAGGGATGCCTGTCACGAGGGCCGGCTTGGGGAGGAAGCGCCGGACACGTCGAGCGGGCTGTGTTGTGTGTATATATAGAAAACGAGTCGAGCTGGCAGCGGCTCTCCCATTGGCTTCGCGCGCTTCGCGGGGGCGTGGCCCTCGTCATGAATAACAACTACCCCGCCCTCCGTCGTCATGGCTACAGGCTAATCGGCCCCTTCCTCTGCCGGTGATTGGCTGGCACCGCCTTGGCGGGCCGGGGGCGGAGCCGCCGCGCCTCCCGGGGCGGAGGGGCGGGAGCGGGGAGGGGGGTGTGAGGGAGAGGAGGAGGAGGGCAGGGAAGATGGCGGCGGCGGAACGGAGCCGATCCCCGATGGGGGGCTCTCCGGTGCCGGCCTGTATGTTCGCTCCAGAACCCAGCTCCCCGGGCGGGCGGCCTCGCGTAGCGGCCGCCGCCTGTCCTCTTCGCGCAGCCTTCGACGGCGACGATGGCGAGGCGCTCAACGGCGAGCCCGAGATCGACCTCACCAGTAAGGTAGGCCTGGCAGAGGGGTGGGCGGGCAGGCGGAGGCGAACGCCACTACCCCGCCGGGCCCCCCGATGCCCTCTCTCTGGCGGCCGTCTTTCCCGTGGGGCTGCCTTTCAGCCCGGCCGGAGCGGGGTGGCCCGACAGCCGGGGCCAGCGACTCCCCTGACACCAAGAGAGAGAGGGGCTGGGCCCCCCACCCTGCCTCCGCTGGGGTGTGTGTGAGGGTCACCCCGGGGGCTTCCTCGCGGACTGGAGGTGGGTCCTGGGGACTTCTTCCCACCTCCAGACACAACATCAGCTGGCGTGGAGCGCCGGGCGTCAGAGCCCGCGGTGCCGTGGGGAGGCAGCCGGGAGAAGCATAGTAAAGTTGAGCTGCAAAGAGCTGTGAGCGAGATGTGCTCTGGCTGGGAAAGGAGGGTGCTGGCAAGCTTGTCCACCCTGCTTCCTTCCCTCCTGGGCTCCCCTGGGAAGTTCCTGCAGCGGGTGTTGCATCCTCTCAACAAGTGCAGGGTTTGAAGCTGACAGCTGCTTTAACGCCTCTCTAACGTTTTCCCTCTGCGCTGGTTCTCTGTAGTTATCTCTACTGCCAGTTGTACAAGTTCCGGGGACTTTCTTCACAATCTTAGAAGCAGGCCAGAGCTTGTAACTTTTGAGCATGACAAGGGTGCCTTGCTCTTGCAAGCTAAGTCAACACTAAAAGGCTTGTTCAGCTTCTACATTCCTTTCTAGGATCTAAGTGACAAAACTGTGATGGTCTTGTTTCTGTCAGAATTCGTTCTCACTTCCGTCTTGTAGGAAGGTATATTGTAGTGAGACGTGTGCCAGAACCCACCACAGGCATTAGCTGCTTTTCCACACCACCTTCTGTTTTGTCCCAATTGGCGAGCTTTCTAACCACTTACCTTTTGTTGACAAGGATTTGATATATTATGCTGTCATCTCTCACTCGAAAGTCTCCTGACAACTTGGTTCAGTACGCTTGTGATTATGTGATCCAGAAGTCAGCACAGCTGGCATTTCCTCCTGATTTTCTGCCATCCCTCCTCTTCACATTTCCAGCTGGAGTTGTTCCAAAGTCCTGGATTTTCATGCCCTCCGAGGGAGAAACTATGGTGTGTAGATGTGGAAACTTTTGTTTTTGAGGGGATGACTGGATATTTTTCAATGTGGTACTGTATTAAAACAAATGTTATGAAGATATAAGACAGTAAAGAACAGAAATCAAACCTGCAGTATTTATTGAGCCACCTGTTTGTGCCTTAATGAGCTGGACAAGATTTTGATACAGGATGCCAATATCGATCTGTGCCTTGTCTTGGACGTGGCTGATGTGGAAGAGGGCCCAGAAGAACACCAAGAGCTGTGTGACTGATTCTAAACAGCCAGGAACCTGACCAAAACTCTGACAAAGGAAGAGGAATGCTTCTCTCTCACAACCTCCATTTGTGTTGTCAGCCTGTCTTCCACTCCTAGAAATCTTCAGACACTGTGAAGGTGATAGGTAAGAATTTCTTTTACCTTTATTACAAGTTTCTTTTTCATACAGCAGTGTACACTACCTATCTTTTCCCTAGACCTTTCATCTTGGATAAGATCAAAGACTGTGAGCTCAGCCCCATCTCTCCAAGTTAATCTCCCACTGTATGCTCAAAACTGCAGTTGCATATGGTGAGAATGCAGTAGCTAACCTGCCCTCCTCCATCCCTAGTCCCTCCACCTTTTCTGTCTCCCCAGTTGAGTTCCTGCCCTTCAGTTCTTGCTTAAAATGGTGATTCACGCTGCAGTCAATTAGTGTGCTACTCGCTACGTCTGTCCTGGTCTGACCCATCCCCTCACTGTGTTATGTACTTTTCTCCCAGTCTTCCCCCAGTGCGTTCATAGTAAGGTGTGCCCTTTTTAGAGAGGAACACTTAAGGCCTCAGTTATCAAATGCATCTTGTCAGCTGGTCAAGCAAACAGTTTCATTCATCAGCACAAATTCATTATCGTGTTGATCTTAATGGGTGATTATTTTCCCTTCGGTACTAACACGATGCAGTAGTAGTCATCTTTTAGGACAAAAAGATATCACACAAGGCTGTTAGTGAAGCTGCTACTTACATTAGATCTGCACTGACAACAGAACATTAACAGCACTTGAGCTATGTATGTCCACAGGAAATAGAAAGCACAATATGACATTACAGAAGGTGCCTTTCCCTTGACTTCCCAATGGCTGGTGGTGGCCTTTCAGCCGTGCAAAATGTCACGCTGTGTTATTCCAATGAAGAGCACCACTGCGTACCACAGGGTAGTTGTTTTGCCCTTAATCTTTATAGTTTGTCAGCCTCGTGGGAATAGGATGCTTCTTTTATAAGGACTGCCTGTAGCAGAGCTGATATAATCTGAGCTCAGTCTCTCTGGTCACCTGAAATTGCTGTTAATTAATACTCTGGCTGCTTGCTTGCTATTGGGCAGTTGCAGAATGCACAGTCCAGCTTGTCCTCCTGGAGTAAGCTCAGGTGGCTGTAGTTGTTACCTGCCTCCAGTGTGTCAATCCCCAAAACTAATCAGAGGAAAGATGGGAAAAGTCTCCCCTCCCCAAAGGTTGGGAAGGGACTTCAGAGGTGGAATCTCAAACTTGTGAGATTAATTTCCTTCTGCTGTCATGAGAATAAAAGAATAACTGGGTGTTACTTTTTTTGCCTTATAGGAAATCTGAGGTTGCTAGACCCACGTGACTCCTACTGCTAACTGCTCAGTGCCTGGCAAAGTGGAAAGAATAAAATTGAACATTTTTGACTTTGTGAAAACCTGTGAAGAACACAAATGCATAGTGCAAGCATGGAGGGATTGCTCAAAGTTGCAAAGCAAAAAAAATCCAAGAGGCCAAAGTGGCGGCCTCTCTCTGACCGAGGAGATGACAAAGAACAGGCTCCCTCTCTCCAGGAAGCTAGAGGCATCTTCAAACCAGCAAGTAAAGTCTTCCAGTGACCTAAGAAACTGCAGAATGTCTGGGGGCTGCAGGCTGCAGGAACAGCTGCTAGAAATACAGAACAGCATTGGAAGCTGTGATCCATGGAAGCTGCTCTTTGTTGTACACACCCTTCTCTTGACATCCCGCTCTGTCATCAGTTTAAGCTTCGTTGGCCTCTGGGTAGGCTTTGGAGGCAGTCCACCACTGGAGCATCCTTCAGCACTCTTGCATGGCAGCAGGGTGGGGGAACAGTGTTTAGAGCTGGTTTGTGTGGGTGCCATCTTGTTTGAGCCCCCAGCCCTCCCACCTGGCACTGTGAGGAAATGCTACAGTGAGCTCCTCAGCTCAAATGTCCCCTGGCACTTTAGACAATACCCTGCCCATGCACACCGCTGAAGCATTTGAACTCAGAAAAAATGAGACTTGAAGAAACAAGTTAGTGTGCCTCAACACTGGTGGCTCCTGTTATTTTATTGGTCTTTATATGTATGACAGCCTGCTGAATAGATCTTCCTGAGTCCCTGACTTGTGTTGATGCACTAGCCTCAACAGTGAGCCCGTCTCCTGTGCTTCCAGGAATTCCAGAAAGTGCTTGCTGGGCAAAACAAGCCCTACACATGAAAACACAGCCCTCCATTCCTGTTCTGATCAGCCTCTGAACAGTTGCTTATTATCCCTCTCAACACATTTACATCCTGTGGCCTTCTTTAAGGAGAAAACAAAGCCAAAAGTACAATTAGTAAGGGCAAAATACAGTACTTTGGAGCATGAAACAGAAAGCCTTCCACATGAGGGGGCTTTGCTACCCTTTGCAGGCCAGGTGAAGTAGTTAAAAGGCTTAGATAGAGCATGTGCCTGGAAGAGGCACATAAAGGTGATTATCCTTCTTGTATCTGTCTGGCCCTTGCAGACATGTATATGTTGTGTGTGACTCTTAACTGTAGAGGAAAGTGTTGCTGTGCCTGCCTTAAACCTTCTAACCACATCTAACCAGCACTTGCTCTCTGTGCTTCAGTTTTCCCATGTTGCATTGCTGTAGTTTTGGAAACTGCTTAAGCATTATTTGTGGGGATTTGTGTTCCCTTACACTCCAGACTTTTAATAAAGATCTTAATCAACTATGTAGTAGTAGTAGATGGTTAAGGTAATTCCTCCTTGAATACACATCCCCAGGGCTAGCAAGTTAGGCTGCGTTAGTAGAGAATGTTGGGCAGGCTTGAAGATGTGAACTGATGTAAACCCAATGATTTAGGCAAATCTAGCATACATTTCAGACTGCCCTTGGTGCATAGTGAAAGAAAGTACATCTTTCTGGGTGTGCTTTTGGAATGTGCATGTAAGGGCAGCTAGAGGAAGTATGAATTTCATTGAGTGTTGTAGGGTGGCACAGGCCTGCCTACCCAGTGCTATCAGTAGGGGACTCACAGAAAACTTTAAAATTCTGTCTAGAAGTGCCTTTGTAAGAGACAAGTGTATCTTGGTCACAACAGCTTGAGCTGCTCTACCAGGATGCTTGGCCACCAACACTTGTGGGCAGCCAGAAAACAGCCCTTCGATCCTGAATGGATGGTCCCCTTGGCCTACCACTACCATGCCACTACGGTGGCCAGTCTGTGTGAGCATCCTCAGCTCTGCTGTATGAGTGACACAGGTTTTTGCCAGAAATGGTACTATACCATTCTGTTTCAAGAAGAATCCTTATCCTATTTTCTGCTTTGTTTCTGTCCACTTTTTCCTTCTCTTGATACCTCTGCAGGAAAAGGCAAAAGCAGCCATGGTTGTTGCAGTAACTGCTGTCAGAGCTTGTTGATAATGCAGCTGCTGGCTTGCAAAACTGCAGCTCTCCACTTGTGAAACATCCCAAGTGTGCTCATACAAACTGCTTTGTAGGTCTGACTCTCAGTGCTGTGGCATGTTCTCTCCCTCCCCTCTGCCCCCTCAGAAAACACAAGGGGAGATGAAGTATGTGGAAGACTTAAGAGATGCTCTAGGTTTTGGTGCCTAGATGTGCTCTGCAGGGAGGTTTGACTGGCTCCTGCTGGCTGTCCCATCATGTTTTCAGAGAACTGAAACTGCACTCTGTGCAGTACCCAGATACAAGGAATTTCTTTAGAGAATTTACCTCCTCCCTTTTCTGTTTTCCTTGCATGGAAATATGTATTACATAGAGGGATGTTCATGTGGCTTTTAAAGATTGGTTACTTCAAAATGAGGTGTTTGGCATTTTTAATTGCTTTGAAGTATATCTTCCATCATAAATGAGCTCTGAGCTCAGACAAATAACTTTGTGCAGTGTCACAAGGAAATAGCTGTCAGTGAAGCTGGTTAAAAAAACCCAACAAAACAAAATAAATCAAAAGAACACCCACCAGAAAGTGGTCCTTGAAAAAGAGCCCTTCTCTTCTGATAAAGCATGTGGGTTGATTGTCCTTATAACTGAAGCTGTCTTTGAAATTGTTTGCTTGATATCTTCAAATGGATATTTTGCTTTGTTTTGTTTCCAGCTGGTGATGGTGAGTCCAACTTCAGAGCAGTATGACAGTTTGCTCCGGCAGATGTCAGAGAGAATTGATGAGGGATGTGGGGAAACCATCTATGTCATTGGTCAAGGATCAGGTGAGTATAGCTTCCTCAGGTAAACAACAAAACCCATTAAAACAATAAGAAAAACCTAATTCATGTATCTAGTCTGCTGCTGAAGGTAGTATTTACTTCTCCAGAATAATTTGGAAACCTCCATAAAGTAGAGCAGAATATGTGGGAAGGATTCTTTTATTTTATTCCTGCCAGCAGCTGTCTTATGTAGTGGAGCTGAACATAGCTTTTGTATAAAATCTCACAGGTTCTTTTTTGGAAATAAGGATTAAGTCGTGTGGGCACACCAGAAAAAGATGAAGGACCTGAGATTAAAGTGACAGTTTTACTACAGATATCCTCAGTGTCTGATGGGGTTCTTGTTCCTTCCGGCTTTGTTCGTTTCTTCATTGTAAATAATATTTTTATCCCACAGGAATGTATTGGAGATAGTTCAGATAGTCAGAATACATGCTGCTGACTTTATTAGTGTGTATCTGTACTATGGAGAGAAATTTTTTTTTTCTATTGGTTATTTTATATTGGCATCTGATCATCTGATGCTGGTCACATCCTTGTTTTGACATTGAAATTTCTTTTCTGAACAAAAAAAAATTGTGGCTATCATGAGGCTAAAGGCATGTTTCCCATATATTAGATATCTGCTGGATATCAAATTGTTATGTTGAGACATTCTACTAGTTACTACATTTGAGGAAGAATCAAAATCCACTGCCAGTGTTGTCTGAGATAATAGAGGGAGTTTTGTTACCTCAGAATTCTGTGCTTTTTGGGTTTTCTTGGTGTCTTGCAAAGCAGCCAGAAGAGAAGAGAAGCCAACATTAGATAGCCAGTGACCATGCAGCCAATATCACAGGGATAATTTGCTTGCCTCCAAGTGAGCTTCTCATATATAGTCAGAATCACTGGTGTCTGAAATGATCACATCTAGCAGAGCTCTAGCTAGTCAGGCTGGAAACTGCTTTCTCTTCTAGAAAACCTTGTGAGGGTATTAACTGGTGGCTGTTGCAATGATGTACTCAGAAGTAGATATTTGTTTCATTCAAATGTGAGCTAAAACTTGTTTCTAGTCAAGGAAGATGGGGCCTTTTCTGTAAATTTGAAGCAGTAGCCAACATAAAAAAAACACCAACTTTAGATCCCTGCCACTGTTGCTCCTTCTCATTCACTTTGAGTGTCCACGATTTTGATCATCATGGATACCCATCTCAGATGACAAAAGGAATGAGTGAATACTGCCAGGAAGCTCACTGCTTCATCACTAGTGACCCTTCCCTTTCTCCCTGGTTCTTACCCTCTCCTGCCTACTTTTCATTCCACTTCCATGACCCAAGACCCCAGCTGTGACACTTTTTGTTTTCCCTACAGTCTCAACAGCTTCTCAGCTAGTTTATGAGCTAGGTTGGAAATCACTCAGTAACTAGTTCTTGTAGAGTTGTGCAGTAGTTAAACTGGTGATTAGTTCACAAAAACTGCACTTACTGCTGATGAGTCAGCCATGCATGTGAATGCTTTGGTCATTCAGGTACTATGACACTCTCCACCTTTGTTTATTGTTTTGTTTTTTTACCAAAAGGAGATTATGGCCCCAGATCTGTGCAACCTCTCAGCACCTGTGTTAGGAGTAAGCTGAGAGCTATGGTGACCTTTAAACTGTCTAGGTAGTTGCCACTGACTTGCTCTGACTGTCTGTCTCTCTGCTTGGGTCACTCATTCAGAGGCAGCAGTGCTTCCTTGTTTTTTAATGACCTTATATGCTGTCAGCATTTCTTTCAAGTGCCAGGATGAAGGCAGTGAGACATTCCAAAAACATTGTTTTAACTGTGATACATGGGGGCTAAAGAAATCACTGTGTGGGCCAGATGTGCAGAAAACGTGCACTTGGAATGTGGTTTTCTAAAATATGCTGATTGTTTAAGTTGGTCCCACATTTGCTAGTTAATAGTGGTAATACTTCAGCCAGAGCTTTCCTTTTGTTAATGCTTTTCCCATTACTGAAATGTAAGAGATGTTCTGACTGAAGGAAATAGTGTGCAAGGTACATTCAGCATGCAAAGTAAGGGATTTAGACACAAATGTGCTTCTCTCTTGCCATTCTCAAGTATTTGCTTAGGGAAGTCATGAAGAATACTCCTCTAAATGAGATATGGTATTTTTGTAGTGTCTTATAAGACTTAGAGCAAAGACTGTTCTTTTTCATTTTGGGCAAAGGGTGCTCATTCTGTTTACGTGTCTGACATCTCCAGTTCGCACATAAATCCCGCTGGGTGTGAAAGTCCCAGGCAGAATGACATTGCTGCTGGCTGTTGCAAGGTGGTGCTTAATGACTGTCCTTTGTCTCCTCAACGTTGTACCAGATGGGACTGAATACGGTCTGAGTGAGGCAGACATGGAAGCATCCTATGCCACGTTGAAGAGCATGGCAGAACAGATCGAGGCAGATGTGATCCTCCTGCGGGAGCACCAGGAGGCAGGGGGCAAGGTGCGCGACTACCTGGTTCGGAAACGTGTGGGTGACAACGACTTCCTGGAGGTCAGGTGAGGAGCTGGGTGGAGACAGAGTTAGTGAGCAGCCCAGCTGCATTTTTAGGGTGTGAGCAGTCTGCAGTGCTGAGCCAGCAACACTGGTCCAAGTCTGGGTGTTGTAGCTACCCAACAAAGGGAATTGAGCTTGACCACTCCTTGTTAATGAAATAATCTTTTTGTCCTTGCTCTGTCTTTTGTGAGCAAACTATTTGTGTACACTTGCCTATGTTTAGCTGAGGGCTCTTGCTGTCTGGGTGACAGCTTTGCAGTTTGGGGATCTTCCATGGGCTGGAGTCCCAGCAGAGTCACATGGGTCTGTGTGTCTGTATGTGTGTGCGTATACACATGTTGCAGTAATACAATATTTTGTAGGGTTCAATTCTGTTCCAAGACTGTTGATTTCAGTCACCTTTTAATGGACATATAATAGTTTGTATGACAAGACTTGAGAGTCTGCCCAGACCTGGATGGAATAGATTTCCAACATTTGCCAAGCACCATAATAGTCAGAGACAAGGAATAAGATCGCTGCAGGAGAGTGTTTTCCACTGAAATGTTTCACTGTTGTTTGAGCTTTTCCTTTTCTGGGAACAGCAACTTAAATATCTGTTGTCTCCCTAGTGCCTGGTGCTATTGAAACATGAGGAATATGAGAAAGGCATAGCTAATCTAGACCAAGTTGGGATTTAGTCTTTCTTTTGAATACCCACAATGTATGTCTTGGATTGCAGAGACTAGGATGTGGCATCAAGCAATGTCAGGTTCATCTTACTTATGTTCTGCACACCATATGTTTCCTCAGGCTTCCGTAGAGGAAAGTCCTGAGAGCCTGGGATCTCCACTGTTAACTGCTAATGGTGAAAATCTCTGCTCTACTTGTGAAGGTCTAACATTATTTTTTTTTGCAGGTTAGGGAGAAAAAGCTGGTCATTTGCAAGAGCTATTGATGTCTGGGGATTTTATTGATAACTTGTTTTTTTTCTTCAGGTATCACATTTTACCAGGTTCCTTTTTCCTTTCCCCTCCAGGGTAGCAGTGGTTGGCAACGTGGATGCAGGAAAGAGCACGTTGCTGGGTGTCCTGACCCATGGTGAACTGGACAATGGCCGCGGCTTTGCTCGACAAAAGCTCTTCCGCCATAAACACGAGATCGAGTCTGGCCGCACCAGCAGCGTGGGCAATGACATTCTGGGCTTCGACAGCGAGGGCAACGTGGTGAACAAGCCTGACAGCCACGGTGGCAGCTTGGAATGGACAAAGATCTGTGAGAAATCCACCAAGGTCATTACTTTCATTGACCTGGCTGGTCATGAAAAGTACCTGAAAACCACCGTCTTTGGCATGACTGGCCATTTACCCGACTTCTGCATGCTTATGGTAGGTAGCAAGAAAGGGGTAGAGTGGTAGAGTGTCAGCAGGAGCGGGGCTGTTCACAGCTGTAACAGCCTCAACTTCTTTCCCATTGCAAAGTGCCCGTGAGGGTGCAGAGGGAGGCAGCATCCCTCAAAGGTGGAGAGCAGCAGCCACTGTGGACATCTAGACAGGGCTGAGGCTTTGTATACCCCGGGACTGTCAGTCTCAGACATATGAGATGTATGATTCTTGAAAGCTGAAAGTTTTCTGAACTCCAGAACACATTTCTAATATTGAAGAGCAATGAGTCCTTATCCAGTGTCCAACAGCATTTGAAATAAGCTTGGTCTGCTCATACAGGCCCAGTGATGTGTCTACAACCTAATCACAGCCTACTGTACATCTGACACAAGACCTCTGTAACCCAGCTCACTGCAGAAGGAATGTTTCCATCACCATGTCTTGTATTCCTGGTGTAGGTTGGCAGTAACGCTGGGATTGTTGGAATGACCAAGGAGCACTTAGGCCTGGCGCTTGCACTTAATGTTCCTGTCTTTGTTGTGGTGACCAAGATTGACATGTGCCCTGCCAACATCCTGCAAGGTGAGGCCTACAAGCTCTCTCTAGGGCTGTTTCTTACCTCTCTATGTGCTGTTGTTCTCTGCTTGGGTTGAGGAATTCCTGCTGGAGTAAAGATGCTTTATCTCGTTTTCATTATATCTTCCAGAATCTATCCTTTTCCCTTCCCTATTTTGCAAGCAGTTTGTTTGTAGTCACCATTACCCAACTTAGGAGACTCAGCTGGGCTACCCAAAAGTGTTTATTTTACTATGGGATTTTGCTTCATTGAGCTCTAAGGGGAAAAGTAGCCAGCTGGGGCTGTGGCTTTGTCTCTGAGTTTTTAAACTGAAGGGAAAGTCTGGAAGTTCTCTTGAAAGCTGCTTTTCTCCTTGCCCACAGTTTGAGCGTGATCTTCAGCTTTGATCAGACTTGTTCTATGGCAGCTGTTAGATGAAGGGGCAGCTGCTTTTTACATCCTTCTCACCTGAGTGTTTCTCAGATATGCTGACAGAACTACAGCAGCTCCTTTGTCTGTCTGACCAACCAATCAACACTTACTGAATTGTGGTTCAAAAGCAGTTGCCCATGTGGGCTATGGGAGCAGAACCAGACCAGACAAAAGGAGGGAGGGCAGTGAGCAGCAGGAGCTAGTGAGTTTCTTGCTCAGCAGCTAAAGAAGCACCTCTAACCCCAGCAGTGTCCCTTTAACCTATGCTTGACTTTTTTTTCAGACTGTGACTAAGTCAGAATTTAAAATTCTCTGGATGCATTTATCACACCTTCAGGAACATGCTGTGGTTAATTGGAACAATGATTTTATTTTATTTTTTATAATCAGCCCTAAGAATCAGGAAAGTGAATGCTCCTGGTACAGTCTGTGGTTAGTTCATTACTATAAACATCCTCAATATGTCTCAGGTAAACAGACACATGTGATCAGAAGATAATATGTCTGTCTAACAGATTTTTGGCAAATAAGTGTAAGGCCCAACTGTTAGATAATAACTGGGAAGGAAATGAAGGAAGGAGAGGAAAGAAGGATGTTTGACTTGATGTGAGGAGAGAAGAGATGCTTTTGAGAGAAGCCACTCCTGTGTCATGTTCTGTTTAAATTAAATAGACACAAGTTTTGGCTCAAGTGTATCTGTGAAGAGCAGATGGTGTGATTAGATATTTGTGTTTCTGTATCCAAAACATTATTTTTCCATAGACAATCATTTGTTCACAAAAAAAAAAAACCCATCTAATTGGATGACAATTGTAGAATATAAATGACTTGCTCTTTTAAGCCTTTACTGGCCTTTTGGGTTTTTTTTTCCTCATTTATTGTAAGGCAGCTTGAAGGAGGCTGACACTAGTGCATCAGGTAATGCTCATGCTGGCTGATAGATAGGATGTTTTGAAAACAAATCAAAAAGAGACAACAGATCAAAGATTTGTCAAAAAATATTTATTTCTGGATCTGGTCCACCTATACTGTCCTGATGATCTTTACCTCTTTCATGCTTCTCTAACCTTCTAGGACAGGTTGATTGCTAGAGAAAGTAAGTTGAGATTTGTTTGGTCAAAAATAATTCTAATTCATGATTTCTCAAATATTTAAAATCCTGAGTGCTGCTGGTTTTCATTAAATTCAGTATGAAAAATCCTTTCTCGATTGAGAAAATACCTTGTAACTGCTTAAAGCTGTGTAATGGACAGCTAGAAAATGTCCAATTCACAGTATTGCACTTGCAGATGCAAACATGAATGTCTGTTCATGTCTGGTGTCGCTTGGCAGCAGGCTAGCTGGCATGAAATGGAAGATGGAATGGCTCCTAAGTGCCATCTGGGCTGCAGCAAACTCAGTCTCACTCATGCACCTTTAGCCATCTTGTCCTGTCTATTTGTGGCAAGAGCACCAGTCTCCCTTTGGGAAGAGACCCCACTAAAGCGATTTGTACAGAAGGGAGATGCTGCCCTAACAATATTCATTTCACCCTTTAAGAAACCCTGAAGCTGTTACAGCGACTGCTGAAGTCCCCAGGGTGCAGGAAGATTCCCGTGCTGGTTCAGAGCAAGGATGATGTCATTGTAACAGCCTCCAACTTCAGCTCAGAGAGGTAATGGGAGTAGAGGAGAGTCGTTTCAATTTCGATCCTATTTGGAGACTGGGTGAGAAGGTTCAGAAGGAGTCCCGTTGTCTAGAAGTGTGAAGGTTGCATCTGCCTTGTGGTGTGTTGATTCCATAAGTGTGTTGATTCTGAGATTGACCTGCTAATACTCTCCGAGACAAAACTGAGAAGGTGCTTCTGGGCAGTCTGCAGAAGATGTCAGGGTTATTTGGCTTCCTTCCATCCTGGAACCTTGCACCTATTCCTGAATGTCATTAGAAGGCAAACGCAGTGTTGTAGGTTTTCAAACATGGGGTGTTGTGCATCTGACTGCTTGCCAGGCTCTCCCTTCATAGCACTGTGTCTGGAATTCAGGCCCCAGATTTTGGATGTCTCCCTACATGTGGAATTCCAGGCAGGAAGGTGAACCAACTCAATTTTCATTCATTTTCCTTTACAGGATGTGCCCAATTTTCCAGATATCAAATGTCACTGGGGAGAACCTAGATTTGCTGAAGATGTTTCTTAATCTCTTATCTCCACGGACCAGTTACAGGGAGGAAGAGCCAGCAGAATTCCAAATAGATGATACTTACTCTGTCCCGGTAAGGGGCCTGGAATTTGGAAGAATTTTCTGCTCCTTCTTTCAGGTTGAAGAAGGCAACTTCCCTAGATAGGGGAGTTCTTCTGCTAGTGTGGTTGAGTAACCACAATTACTGGTTTCTTTTTGTTTTGTTGGGTTTTTTTCTTGCATAGGGCGTAGGAACAGTTGTGTCTGGGACGACCCTGAGAGGCCTAATCAAGCTAAATGACACCCTGCTGCTGGGGCCAGATCCCCTTGGCAACTTCCTACCTATTGCTGTCAAGTCCATCCATCGCAAGAGAATGCCCGTCAAAGAGGTGCGGGGAGGCCAGACTGCCTCCTTTGCACTGAAAAAGGTGAGATGAAATTATCTGCTCTAGACTCCCAGAACAGACACCACCCTCCTAACTTTAGAGTGCTTCTGGAGTTCAGCTGCAGTCTGTCTGCTTCTGCAAACCTCAGCTGCATCACTTCACAGCACATTAAAATCCTGTAGAACCTCTGTGGTCCCAGCTGTTCCACTTGACAGCTGCCAGGCAATAGTGGTGGGACCCAAAGTAATGAGGAATAGTGTTGGCGATGTCTAACTAAGTGGAGGCATTGCAAGAGAAGTCTCTTCTTGTGCTGCAAGTGCATTAGTGGCCTAGGCAGGGTATTGACACTATTCTTCTGAGGGGAGACCTTACCGCTCTCTACAACTACCTGAAAGGATGTTATAGAGAGGTAGGTGCTGGTCTCTTCTCACAAGTAACTAGTGGTAGAACAAGAGAGAATGGCCTCAAGCTACACCAGGGGAGGTTTAAACTGGACGTTATGAAAATTTTTCACTGAAAAGGTTGTCAGGAATTGGAACAGACTGCTCAGAGAGGTGGTTGAGTGATCATCCCTCTGTGTGTTTAAAAGCCATATAGATATGGTACTTGGGGATGTGGCTTAGAGGTGGACTTGCTAGAGTAGGGTTAATGGTTAGACTTGATTTTAAAGGTCTTTTCCAACCTAGATGATTCTGTGGTTCTTCTTGTGACCAGCTGCATGATTTGGGGTTTAAAAATTAGCAAAATTTGATGTGATTCCTCTGGCTAAAGGTTTCTGTCAATAGAAGCCGCAATGATTTTGAGGGGGTATAGTTTAAGCTATACCAAGCTTCACGGGCTCAGTCTTACTGCTTTGTGTTAACAGACATCAGGCATTTGGAGAGATCATCTGCTTGGGTAATGTGCAACCAGGATGTGTGTTTTGCTTTTAAAGGATCAGTGAGTTAAAAATTCTGTGTCAGTGTCCAGCATTCCTAGCACTATAACTAAAACTTCCTTAGAAACTTCAGCTGAACTTGATTTTTGCAGCCTTTGCTTAACATCGTTACATACTGCTGAACAGTTCTGGCTTTGGCTTTTAGTGAGCACAAGTTAATGTCTGCCAAATCCCTTGGGATCCTTCTGGATGCAGTCAGCTAGACAAGAAAATTCTTCCCTGGAGAATCCCACCAAGGGTTTGTGTGTCTCTGCTTTTCAGATCAAACGTTCTTCCATCCGCAAAGGCATGGTAATGGTGTCACCCCGCCTGAATCCACAAGCATCATGGGAGTTTGAAGCAGAGATTCTGGTGCTCCATCACCCCACCACCATCAGCCCACGATATCAGGCCATGGGTATGTGTCTCAGTGTTGTCTCG